>PNEQ01049710.1:84588-118880 GCA_003012365.1 Medauroidea extradentata
ATATATATATATATATATATATATATATATATATATATATATATATATATATATATATATATATGAAGGGAGTTATGAGCCCCCAAATATCAAATTTGAAAACCGTATTTTCCCAAAATATCCTAAACTAATTGACATAACAATACAATATTTTCAGCATTGCTTAATGCTATTGGGATCTTCAAACCAGCAGCAAAATCTGGTTGATACCTTCCTCCCTTATGAAAATAGCGGAGGTTGCTACCCTCTAATTGCATACAACTTTGTCAACGTCAGGATATGTGAACAATTTAAGACGGTGTATTGTGTAAAAAGACCTCTGACGAAAAATGTCCTCTTGTTGCAACTGTCTAGGACTTATCGTTTTCGTATAAAACGCACACAAAGGTTCAGTTGCTGCTACAGAGGACCAGGAAGGAACTGTTGGAAACGGAGGTACTGTATTGTTTGAGACGTACAACATAAGAGTGTGAACATGAGTGGACATTTCTGTAACTAACAGTGTTGTATTACTGTCCACATATCATTTTGCAGAGTATTTCCTGTAACATTGTTATTATTCCGATACCTTGCATAAATGCCATTTACATACTGCGTCAATTTGTCATTCATTATGTTCGTACTTGTCTGAAAAATGATACACCACTTGACATAAACAATATCTTCAGCATTGCTCATGGGGTCTTCAACCCTACCGCAATAGCTGGTTGATATCTACCAGCCTTACCACAATATGTAGTAGGGGTGGCTACCCTCTAATGGCATAGAACGTTGTTACCATCAGGATATTTGAACTTTTGGAGATGATTTATCAAGAAATTACCATTTCATAAAACATACTACTACATTATCGTACAAGACTTCGTTTATTACTTGGCCTGCTCTCAGGAGGCACCTGCTGCAAGACATTACATCAATAACATGCACCAAGCTATTTATGAATGCAATGCAGCAATATGGAACCACAGATGGCACCCAGGGCCCATTTAACAAGGCCTCCTGTATGCGTATTCTTCCATACACACAGACCATGACTCACGTCAGTCACATGTCCAGTGAAACACGTAACCACGCCAACTGTCGACTCATGTATTGAGTCAGTGTTGTCGGTAGTGCAACCGATGGTGGTTTACTTTTGTGTTACCGTCGTTGAAAGAACGTTTTCTGTGGAGACTGCAACAATGCCTGTTTATTCGTATCGTGAACAAGCGGACATGATTTTCATGTATGGTTGTGCCAACGGTGTTGGTAGACAAGCGAAGCGGTTGTATGGCGTTAAATATCCAAACAGAGCACAGCCAACGCATAAAACCTTTGCTTCGTTGTTTCGCCGACTTGCAGAGACAGGAACATTGAATACGAATACAGGTGATCGCGGGCGACCCATGACATGTCGTACCTCTCGATTAGAAGAGCGCATCCTTGCCAACATTGACGCCGATGCAGGTGCCAGCGTCAGGAACGTCGAGGCAACATAACATGTTGGCCATACAACAGTGTGGAGGGTACTTCATCAACAGCTCCTGTACCCGTACCATGTCCAGCGCGTGCAAGGCCTTGCGCCTGTCGACTATCCAGCGCGACTGACATTCTGCCAGTGGTTCATTCGCCACCTTCGTGTCATCCATTTTGTTTACAGATGAAGCAACGTTTGGGAGGGATGGCATCACTAACTTCCACAATACTCATCAGTGGGCAGCCGAAAATCCACATGCGGCCACGTGTAGTCGACATCAGCAGCAATGTCGTATCAGTGTGTGGGCTGGGATTGTGGCTGATTGCCTGGTGGGGCCGTGTGTATTGCCACCTCGTCTAACAGCTGAAGTGTACAGGAACTTCCTCATAAATGCTTTGCCACCCTTATTAGAGGATGTGCCCGCGCTTGTACGCAGAAGGATGTGGTTCATGCACGACGGAGCTCCAGCACATTTTAGTCGTAATGTACGCATTGTGTTAGATGCAACGTTTGATCGCAGGTGGATTGGCCGATCTGGTCCCGTTGCATGGCACCACGATCACCGGACCTAAACCCGTTAGACTTTTATTTGTGGGGCCATGTCAAGGGTCTTGTCTGTTCAGCTCCGATAGACGATGCGGAGACGTTACGTCACCGGGTATTTGAGGCATGTGAAACGGTTCGTGGCCAACCAGGAATTTTCGACCGTGTGCGCAGATCCATGATGAGACGTGTTCGTGCATGTGTAGTTGAACGGGGTGGTCATTTTGAACATTTATTGTAATGTTTGATACATCACGTAACAGAACTGTATGAAACAGCAATGACTATGTATGGTGTCCCACAATGGCCAGGACAAACATGTGCATGTTATTGATGTAATTGCAGCAGGTGCCCCCTGAGGGCAGGCCAAGTAATAAACGAGGTCTTGTACGATAATGTTGTAGTAGTATGTCTTATGAATTGTGCGTTTTACACGAAAACTATAGGTCCTAGACAGTTGCAACAAGAGGATATTTTTCGTCAGAGGTCTTTTTACACAATACACCGTCTTAAATTGTTCACATATCCTGACGTTGACAAAGTTGTATGCAATTAGAGGGTATCCACCCCCGCTATTTTCATAAGGGAGGAAGGTATTGACCAGACTTTGCTGCTGGTTTGAAGATCCCAATAGCATTAAGCAATGCTGAAAATATTGTATTGTTATGTCAATTAGTTTCGGATATTTTGGGAAAATACGGTTTTCAAATTTGATATTTGGAGGCTCATAACTCCCTTCATATATATATATATATATATATATATATATATATATATATATATATATATATATATATATATATGCGTATTGGTTACCTGCCATTTGGAATTTTGCAATAATGCACGTGTCGACATTTTGGTGTAGAATGCCGCCGTCATAACTGTCCCTCGTCGCCAGTGTTGGGCTTGAAAATTCCATATTCTCTGAGACGACAATGAACTGCTTTAAATGTTCTCCGTTATGTGCAATCTTGGATGTTTGTGTGTTATATAATTATGGTACATTTACAATTACATTCTAGTGCATTCAAAAAAAAATTTTTGTAGTATCGTAAGTTTTTTGACAACCAGTGTCCAAAAAAATTGTCTGTAAAAGTACAAAATGTTTTGTAAAATGTGGCAGGCCGTCGAAGGTTATTTTGTTTCACACCAAACACTCTGTATATATATATATATATATATATATATATATATATATATATATATATATATATATGCCCCACTAGTCCCCACAGGTATTTGGAAATTTAGTCTACTTTAATTGCGTGCGAAATTCTTGTTGTAGTGTCTAGACTGATAAATATATAGAATTTAGTTTACATGCTATTTCGTGTATTTCGTGTATCTACTTTCTAACGTGTTATATTTTTGCTGACGTAAAGTTCTTTATGGGAGACTCCAGGTTATTAGTACCCGGTCGCAGATGTAACCCGAATTGTGTTCGAGTACTGGGTGAAATTTTCCAGAAACTAATTTTAATTTAAGGCAGAAAATACATTTTAAACTGTTTCCATTAGGTATGTTGGTAATTAGTAACATAGTTTATTTTATTTGAAACGCGGCCGAGTATATATAGGTTCTGAAACCGTGAAAAACTTAATACAATAAAACCAAGCATGTCGTGAGTTTAATATATTATATCGGATCGCATATTCAATTTGTTAATTAAGTTCTCAGTTGGAATTTTGTTGTAATGAATGGTTAATTCATTCCAGTATTCTACGTAATATCTCCAAATATTTTCTTTCAAAGATGATTGCGTAGCTGAATTAAGAAAGGTGGCTTCAATTACTTTAATCCTTCTTAGCTCTTACCCTTTACTTTTGTAAGAAGAAGTAAATGTATATTTTCCAGTCACAAGTAAACGCATTTGTCACGTGGGCTTCAAAGAACTAATAGTTTATTATTTACGTTTCATTTAACGGTTAAAAACAAAGTTCTCTTACATTTAACTATGTCAATTCATTACACATTCCTAAAGTGTTGTCAGCCTACATATACAAACATACAGGTACTTATAGCAACGTGCTACATACGGGAGTTTTAATATTAAAAAATCCTAACATTATGAACGGGACTATACTCAACATTTTTCAAGGAAACGTTAGAGGTACTGTTATTCATTTTAAATTATAGTAATGAAATTTCAAGTCAGCTGTCGATGTATCATATTATAACATTTTCTGTTAAAGCTTGCCCCGTGATACTGACACTGACGCTGTAGGTTAGCTAGCAAGATTGTTTTTGTCTTACGGGATGGTATTGAAATAATTTTAGAAACTAATTAATTTTTTTGACGAGTATGCTTTTCTTATATTAATCAGAATCTTGATTATAAATACTTTATTTAGAAAAAGGGAAAGTGGTCAATCCGCAATACCAGATATTTAAATTTCTCATACGTTATCGTTTAATAAGTTGTAATACCTCTTGATGTAAGCTTGACGCTTCAAGTTGTGTGTGTGTGTGTGTGTGTGTAATGTGGGTATTCTGGGGGCCTATGGAGTTTTAAATACAAATGTCAGTTTAGATAGATTGACGAATAGTTGTTAACAATAACTGAAGTATGATATTACAATTGTTTGAATTAATTTCGTTTTATACACGTACTGGCAGAAAAAAATTGTATTACTGCAAAACATGTAGGCTGTTATATACTTTTAGTGCAAGACTTGGCCAGTCCAGCGTCTCATAATTTTAACATTGTCTAGGTTATTATAATCTATGGAATTTTGTAGTAGTGTATTGGCATTTCAATTTAATGTTTTTTTTTTCTGGCAAGGTTTGCTTTCTGTCCATTCGCAGAACACCAGGTAGTTACTAGCGCTACGCCCTGATTAAAGTGAGATATATTTCATTTATATTGTTCAACTTATTTGATATGTATATTTGTAAACCGTCGGCATAAAATATCTGCAATGGGGAACAAATTTGTTGATGATTGTTCCAACATTTATAAAATAATACTAGACGCATTATCAAGTCTAGAGGGGCTCAGCTGTAAACTTTGTACTGTTACGTTGTATATTTTCAGCACTCACATAATCATAAAAATGTACTGCGTATTTAATGCATTAAAACTTTGTTGCTGAAACTTAGTTAAAAACTCTTTAACAATTTTCACGCCTAAAACTTACCCGTTTAGTTGAAATGACAATCCGAAACTTTCCTTTGGGTACGTAACGTGGCTTAAATTGTTTACGTATCTAGACACCTCTGCAAAATATCATACAGTCATTTTAATCGTGTTTTTTTTTTTCTAATATACATATGCAGCACATTTCTCATGCACCCAACACATTCGGGTCTTCATATAAGATGCGTGGTGTGGATGTAAGGTTGTGTAACTGATTCATGATTTATGTTTTGCGTTAATATGTGAAATTACAAGTATGTTTGATTCAAGCAACCATTATTCTGTAGAAGCATCATAAATTATGATTATGTTGTTTGTTTTGTGATACTGCATCTAATGATTTCTAATATTGTGAAGTTGCGATAAATGTTAGCTGAAAATGAGCACTCGGTGCAATTCGCCACGTTTCTTCTGCGGCAGGCAGGATATGATGCGGACCAAGAACACTTATCGTATATCGTCGTGATAATGTCTCTATAGAAGGTCCAACTTGAGAGCGAGCAGCTGGTCCAGCAGATCCGTGTTCCTAGACGATAACGCCGAGACTGATGCTGCGGGACCTCCTGGGAGTGGAAACAGCACGGTGTACCTCCTCTCCAGGCGATAAACGCTCCTATAGTGAGCCGTAAAGAATCTGATACTCCCGGCAGAGTGTTCCTTGAGCATCGACCCACATCGGAACGCCCAGGAGCACTTAAACCCTTAGAATATTCTCCCTATAGGTTGACAAGAAGTAAGGAAAAAAATATTGACTCCATGCACCCAGAACCCATTAGCAGGCCGAACCCTCTAAATTTCAGTGACAGGGAATTTTTTTTCTGTTCGGGAACTAAGGAATATCACTTAAGGGGGATTGATCCCTGTCAGATCGGTTTTGCGGTTTTTCTTATAAATCAGGGAATAGACACATTGTTTTACTTTTTTCACGCTGACAAGGCATAGTTTATTGTTTCATTCGTTTTTTGGAATCCAGATGGCATTGTTTCTGTTAATGTTGCGGCCTGTGTAGTCGTTCCCGTAAAAATAAAGCAATTTTTTTCTTTTCAGCTGTTTCCGTTGCAAAATAATGAATATATTATGGTTCCAGCAATTACAGAACATCGATTAAGTTTATATCTATGCCTTGTCGTGACAAAAATTTTGATACATCGACTGGAACAGAAGTTATCGAGAAGAAAGTGATAAATCTAAGGTGGTAGGGATCAATATGCTTTATGTATGAGATCTGCGTAGTGTGTCACTTTTATTCTTGTAATGCAAATTTTAAGTTGAGAGTTAAATTGTATATTGAGGTGGGGCCTATGAGAGTTTTGATCTCTCATACGAGAATTCTTCCTTTTTGGTACGAGGCTTGTAAATTTACGATCTGGCAACGCTCTTTCAAATTTAAGTGGAATTCTCTCTAGGCCGTTCACGATAAAGTGAGCACTGCATGAAATTTTCTTTCAGCTGTTTTGCAGCCATCTTTACTATTTTTAATATGAAAACTCCCATGTAACCGAAAACCAGTGTAAACGTTCCAACACCCTCGAAAGTTAACATATATTGGCCCAATAAAACATATTTTGAATTAATTACAAGTTCTGCTGAGCGCTCTGTTTATAATGAACAGCCTATAGCTAGATGTTTACTGTAAAATCATTGTTTGCGTTTACGCACATGTCATTAATAACTGCTCTGGGAACATAATTCCTTTCCACAAAATGTAATAAAGTATTATCTGTAGACGCTACTTTTCACTGTGGTACTATCGCATGCCACTAGAGAGAAAAAAGTGAAAAAAAAAAAAGCTAAAATTGGCATGTCAGGACATTGGCGCTCAGCCCCATATCTGTAGGCGATGTAGAAAATACATCATCGCGTCTGTAGTTCATTACTTTAAAATATTAGTTTTTTTTTTCAAGACAGTGTATACTGTGGTTTAACTAATAATGTAACTGGCGGAATTTTTCTTTGGTATTTACTGCCATGAAAATTAGAAATGATGGCAAAAACTATTTTTAACAAAACTGCCAGACATGTTTTGTGATATATGCTCTTGTTTAAAGGGGATCAGTACCTGCCATCTTCGAATTCTTTAATTTTTAATGTAAGTTACATACAATAAGGTTTATTTAAATTTCCCGTCTGACGTGGCACAAATATTACCTTTTTTAGTATTACCAAATTGTCACTCCTTCCCTTCCTTTCTTAGTGTTTGAGAGTAACCTTCCAGAGGAAGAAAGTTTTTTTTTTCCTTCGGATGGTAACAGGTAATGTGTAAGAAAAAGTAGTCGAGCTATGCCAACATAATAATATGAAAGAAACTATTTCCTATACCTTGTCGAAGCATAAAACATTGTATATCAATTTTGCACGCCAAATGTAGGTTAATTCTACTACAGGTTAGAAAGATCAATGTTAAAAGATTTGGCACAGGGAAAATTTCTGCCACTTGAGCGCTGGTATCGGTAATGGGTGTCAACTGACCAATTACAGAGCTTCCCTGAATTTTAAGTTACATTAAGTTGATAATTAAAAATTCAAAATTGGTATATATTCAATTTAAAATTAATTTGAACGACTGTCATTTCCAAGCGTATTTAAATTAGTTTTACTACGGTTTCGTGTTTTTCTGGTCCCGTCGCGATTGCAGCGAAACTAGTGACAAAAAAGTTCACTGTGCCAAACTCTCCAATAAGAAAAATCATTTTCATTCCAACATGTAGTAGAATTAACGTTAGTCAAATAAATGCAGAAGTTCCATTATTCTAATATTGCAAGTACTGATCTACCTTAAGCTAAAAAATATTATAGTAAAAACATTAGGAGCAAGGGAACAATGTTACAGATCTGATTTGCGTACTATTGGACTACAAATACCTCAATGGGCCGACTCTTAGGGCCGAAACTATAAACTTCTTTCGAATGACAACCAACTGCTCACCAATGCTTTCTCTATGGGTATAGCAGTTGGTTGTCATTCGAAAGGCGTTTATAGATACGGCCCTAACTCTTCCACCACTTACCTTATCTCTATACGCTAGACGCTCAACTGGCGTCTATATTCTCCGTGACAACTCTCTAAACGCACACTCTATGATCCGCTACACTGGCGGCAAGTTCCTGCTACTGGGCGAGGCGAAGTTCAGAGCGGTTATTGACAGCCGCCAAGACTTGAGTTGTTTGAGTTACGGCGCCTGGCGCCCCTCGTCTACAGTTGTCCGGCGCTTTTCCTGCCCTCCCTTCTGCGAGGCGAACAGCTTAGCAACCATACAGAATGTGGCACAAGCCAGTATGTTCTGTGGGGAAGATGAGGAAGGTCGCTGCTATGTGAAATATTCATTCGTAAATGTACTGTCACTACCACTTAGAAACTCTAATACTGACACCGACTCGTCCGAGATTAAAAGTGAATGATCGTATATATTTGTACCTCGGAGGTATAAGACACTATGTCACAAAAATCATATTTTTCAGGAGAGCAGTTTGAAGGGTATGATTCACTAGTGAATTAAGCTATTTAGTGCCTAAAAATGTGGGTTATCAACACAACACAGACTTTGTGTTGTATGGCATTATAAAGCACTTAAAACTGTGGTAGTGTTTGTGGTAAAAAGTGCATTTTGATAAAAAGTGGACATTGTGTCTTATTCCTCCGAGGTACCGTAAACCGGGGTTACTTTGATCTTTTGGGGTAACTTTGACCACTCAAAATTTTTGTTTTGATGTCGTTTAGTGACGAATGTTTCAAACATTAACTATAAGGATCAAATAATTTTTTTAAAATACTCGGCTCAGACTATCTGTTTATTTGCCAGAAAACCTAACAAATAATATTTTGAGTGGTCAAAGTAACCCCGAAAATGGTATATGGTATATATAAAGATATCTTCATTTTGTGTGCATTTATTTTGGTCCTAAATATGTTACTTATCATAGTCAAATTTTTACTTTGATTAGTAACCAATTCAAGATAGATAAATGCACACGGAAAAGATATGAACTTTGATATTTCTTACAGTTTGATGTTAGCATGGTTCGGAATTCAGGTCCCCATATTATAAAACTTAGGACACATTTCCATCACCTTCTAACGGACGGCGAAGTGTTGTGTGTAATTTGAAGGTGGCCATCCCTTTTTCTTCCCCCTTGAAGGTGAGGTATCAGCCAGCATTTGCTGATGCATAAATCAATACTCTGAGTATCCTTGACATTTGGTTTCCAAATAATTGGGAAATTATGGTTTTCAAACTCGATACTATAGTAGGCTTATTACTATCTTATATTGCGTTTACGTACGTAGAGTCATGCACCATACTTTAGTTTGTCGGTGTTTTTGTGACCATCATGTATAAACATGATAGACAGAAACAAGCTTCTCTTGATATAGTCGCGTGTTATGCTATGCCTTTACATGGAAACACTCACAAGGTAGACATATTTTGTCTCACATAAAGTAAAATGAAATGAGAGATATTTACTTTCAGTGTTGAGAAAGAGCATTGTAGCTGTGAACTCGTAGAGAAAGCACACTCTTTGCTTGTTTATACAGTGTTATATGTGGTCTTATTGACGTTGTTTAATCAGAATCAGTCACATACTTTAATTTAAGTGGAAGGGGAAGGAGTGTCCTGCCAATTTTTTGTGTGAAACTTTAAATATTTTTTCGGTCACGCAACAAATATGTTTTTGAGCTGAGCTTAAACTTAATGTGCCTTTTGGTATAAGTTATTCTTATATTTTATGACACCCGCTGTCGTGCAGGTGGTAAGTCCGCAGTATTATTTCAACCCGAATTTCCTTCGAAGGTATTTAAGGGTGTTCACGTGATAATAATTGGAAATTTTATATTTGCTTGGCATAGTGTTAGCTTTACGGGCGTTATTTGTGACTTCATTTTCCATTTGTAGAAATTTTTTATCTCTCATAGTTTTCCAATAGCGGCATGTCAAAGTCAGAATTTGCAAGTTACAGGAACATAGTAATAACAAAAACCAAGTGACTTGCTAGAATGAAATTATTTACACTGTAATTAGATATTATGTGCTATATGCTACAAGATTTAAAAACACACAACAAAGTTATTTGGTCTTTTTTAAAAATTGCTATAAATGAGGTAAATTTTCGTTATTTTCGGATTTTTTTTTAAAGTACAAAGGAATTCCATAGTGTGTTTTTAAATATTTTAGCATATTGCCCATTATATATAATTTCAGTGTAAATTGTTTCATTCGAGTAAGTCACTCGGTTTTCGTTATACCATGTTACTTGCAAATTCTGATTTTGACATGTCGCTATTGGAAAACTATGAGAGCTAAAAAAATTATACAAGTGGAAAATAAAGTCACAAATAACGTTTACAAAACTAACACTATGCCAAGCAAATATAAAATTACGAATTTTTGCCACGTGAACGCCTTTAAGAATCCGTATGATATGTTACTGTGAACACACGACACTACTAAGCAAGGGTGCAGTGAGATAATACAGTTCATTATCCGAGGTGGCTTGGTGCGTAGAATAAGGATTGAAACGTGTATTCCATAAACACTTCGGACTGAAATGCATGAAACCAATTGGTGGCTATATTAAATTGTTATTTGGTTCGTATTAAAGGTTAAAATATACTGGACTGGCCAAATAGATTCATATAGTAGTAAACGGTAGAGCATAAATATGTTTGGTAATACTATGACGAACTAAATTAAACAAAGAAAATATACTATGTTTACTTTTTTTTTACTTTGTAGTTCATGGTTTTTGCTAAACTGTCTCTGAAGGCATTCAGACCCGGTTCACTTCTTGTCCAGACTGGATAAAATTTTTTACTGTAATCGTTTTTCCATATTTGCTTCAGTTCGAGTTTGGTTCAGTCTGGAATTTCACTCTAAAGGCACTAATGGATTCTCGCCATTATTTAGTTTCATTGTATTTAATTTGGTTTTAAAAAATAACCGATCCTCCTTTACTCTTGATAAATAAAAACCCAGCACTGGAACTCCACTTAGTGTAATGTTAGGCAACTTGTCACCTGTACTAGCTTCGCAGAAGGCGAATCTACATTTCTGATTATTTGTAGAGTTTTGCGATGGTATTATAATAATGGCCTATTCCATATCAACATTTTATAAATAATACTTAATGAAGTTTATTTCTAAACTTCCGTTGAATGTCACGGAATTAAATCAAACACTGATTATATAACCATGTAGAGATTGCTAAATACCAGAATTTATAGTAGTAAAGAGTGAACAAGTCGATGTGCCTTGTGGAAAAATAGCAGCGGGGAAAATGTGCAGTAGTTCACCACATACTTTAATAGTTTCGAGTAATTCCGTAAATTCCCCTTATTCAGTGACCCGAGACTAGAATTCATGACGCGAGACATTTTCTCTTGCTCATCTAATGCTGCCGCAAAGTGAAAGAAATTAAACTTTTGAATGAACTGTGCGCGATCCGGAGTTTGCCGCCAGCGAACTGACGACTCGGTCCTCTAGGGACTGACTGTAAAATTGCGTTCCAGTTTCGGAAGTAACCCAGACGTTCAAGTTTTGTAAGCACAGCATGATCTGCCGCTGAATGAATTCGAGAAATTATCCGGTCTTTGTGCTCGAGTTACCGTCTTCCTCAAGTCCAATAGAAATCCTTCAGAAGTTTCACCGGAACAGTTCTATGTGCCGTGTTGGAAATTTCTGAACATATGAATCTTCTATGAGTCGTAATGTTTGCCTGCAAAATGAGATATGAGTTCGAGTTTTAAGGTGGAATTTAGCATTCAATCTCATTTCGCTGAAGTAATGAAATTTGTTTCAGTTCACACTACCGTAAATGTTTTGTATTCTTTATTACATAGGTCAACGTTGACGAACTGCCCATCGTAAAGAGACTAGCAATAACAACTGTTGTGCATAATACAAGTTAGAAATACGTTCATACCGTAGTTTAAGAAAAACTAATTTCTCGGTAATTTTGCAGACTAATCTTGTTTAGCTTATTTGCTATAATACAACGAATTTTAACTTATTTTAAAATAAAAGCCAGGCCCTGAAGAAATTTAAACGTATTTAAAGGATTAACTAGAAATTAATCTTCTATGAAGTTGAAACAGTTATTTAACACAATAATTATACATTTGTAGCAAGTGATGGTGCCATACTCCAGGAATAAGTATTTCGTTAAAGAACTGTCATTACGTTTAGAATTAAAAATTTCATTCAGTCGCATCAAACACTGCCTTAATTCTTTCAAAAACTGCGCAGAACG
Source organism: Medauroidea extradentata (assembly GCA_003012365.1). Taxonomy (NCBI): domain Eukaryota; kingdom Metazoa; phylum Arthropoda; class Insecta; order Phasmatodea; family Phasmatidae; genus Medauroidea; species Medauroidea extradentata. Next base: position 96,969 of record PNEQ01049710.1, read on the forward strand.
TCGAGTTATTATGTAGATATTTCGTTACTATATGAACCAAATGTTTTATTCCTAAATCGGTTGGAAGTAAATGTTTTCCCAAAACTTGGAGTTACACATTTTTGTATCACTTGCTCTGTACTTTTTAGATTAGCTCAAAAAGGTTATTTTGCTTACAATTGTACTCTTTTTCACATGAACCAAATTCTAAATGTCAGTGATGATGGAGATGTAATCAGTTTTCTCATTACTAGTTTTGCTTTATGGTATGCTTGATCAGTTAATGAATAGATCCACGGCAGAAAATATGTTTTCGTGTGGTTTAAAGATGTAGTGTAAGTCGAAAAAAAAATAAAGAAAAGCATTAGTGCTTCAATAAATTTGTTTTGTATGCTCTCACCGCAGTTTTCCGGGTGTGATTCCCAGTGGGGTTATCGATTTTTTGCCTTTGGGAAATATAGATAACGTTGCCGTTGGCTAACGTATTCTCTCGATATACGTCTACCCCTCCTTGAATTCCGCATTGTTTCATACACATCGCATGTCATCCTTCTTGCTGTTAAAATCCGACCAAATATTTCCACTTCACTCGTATTTTATGTGGACATCTGTGCAGTCCAGGAAGTCACAGTTATGCACTTACCAGAACGACGGTCATATTTGTAAATAGTCTTTGATAAATACAGTTTTCCCCTTTGCGACTATTAACACAGACATGTGGGAAAATATCGCTTGACGTTTGCTACTTACTTAGGCATCTCCAAACACAGAATACCCAACCACGGAGTCTCTGCTGTAGTCGTTTTCGAACAGCGTAAATCGCTGTGTTATAATTGTAGAGGGTTCTCAGGTGATTGGTGTGCTCCAATTAGATGAATTTATTACAAACCCTAAGATCACTGTGTACCGGTTACATATCTCCGTGTTTGACACGCGGTAACAGCTGAGTGATAAAGAGCCAGAGCACCACTCTCGACGATAGGCACATGGTCTCTATTCGCAGTGCTAAACTGGCGTGCAATGTTTGCATAGAACTCTGTTTCCTGTGGAACTTAAAGCGGTGACCCTAAAATTTTATTTTTGCATATTATGAGGTACGCACCTTATTTTGCAATTTACGGATTCAGGTCGTATTTTCAGGGTTACAGCAGTCTAAAAAAGCCGTGTTTAGCCATTTCCAGAGGCCCCAAAATCATGTTACTAACAAGCATAGTAAATTTTCAAAAAGTGGCATACGTAGTTTCAAGTGGGTGTTCTTTTCATTGACAACAACAATAAGAATAAGTTCGGCGGTTTCGTGTAAAATAGTATTCACGTGACACGCCGCAGCACTGTCCAACGGCTAAATACACAGTCCTCTTAATATCTGGCTCCTTGGCTCACACAATTCTTCCCATGATTAGGAGGCAGCTGAAGGAGGCTGAAGAATTTACGGGTCACCCTCCTTTGGACGCCTTGTCATGCGGGCATTGCTGTCAATGATGCATACAGCGGAGAAGGAATAATGTATAGTCTCCCACTCTCTGACCTTCGTGTCCCGGTGTGTGGTGTCTTTCATGCAGCACGAGAATTCGTCTGGAATGCTTGGCAGAGGGAATGGCATTCTCTCCATCTAACCAAAAAGCTCAGGATCATCAACGACTCGACCGCCTACAACCGTCACATCCTGCTTACCCCTAAGGCCTCGCTCTTTAGTTTTGCAGTGGTTTCGAAACTTTTTATTTTAACGCAAATTAATACATGTATGAAAAATACATTTTTAAAGTTTTAGCTCATCATATGTATCTGAATTTTTCTGTTGCAATACACCAAACGGATTTTTAGATTTTTGTCCATGAAATATCACATATTTTGTTGTCCAAATAAGCAAAATAATGTTTTGCTAGCAAATGGTACATTATTTTAAAAAAACGCTCTGGCGAAATTGTATATAGTATGACACAGTCTCAAATTTTTTCAAAGCATTTGATTAAAAAATATTCAAGTTATTTGCAACAGTTTGAAATAAATGAAATATTATGGCTTTAAGGGAGATGTTCACCTTGCACGTTGCGCCGGTGCGTATGGTAGGTTAATGAACTATTTTAAAATAGCTAATCATCTTAATTCAAATACTACAGTCCCTGGCAATGAAACATCACAAAATGCCCACCAATTAAAACATAGAAGAGAGCAGAAGGTGGCTTATTAACAAAAACACAAAAACCAGAGGAACCTGTTGTAAACAAACAGTATCAAAGTGGAAGCTGTGCATGACTAAATGAAGGCTGGGCTATCATACACACGTACAAAGAAAAATAATCGTTTAAATAAATATATACGTTCTCACGCCATAATAAACAATTGACACCAGAGGAAAATATATTAAATGAGAACTCTGAAATTTGTGGCTTGTCAGAGTAATTATGTAATTTTCATTGTATCATTAAATATTTTCTTTGTTTTCTGTTCTTTTGAAATAAAATTACAAAAAATATTATTGACATCGATGAATAGCCTATTAGTACTGAAATCGTACTGAAATTATTAAAGCCCAAATCTTGCAGGCAGAGTTAAATGTAAATAGTAAATTGATTATACAGTAAATACTTTTATACAAAAAAAATATCGAAACAATAAATGCCATTCTGTAGACCAAATAAATACAGTACGTCCGAATCAATGACGTAAATAATAAATAAAAAAGTAAATTATAGGTAAATTGGATGCATCCGTTAAGCCTTATAAATGTTTATAAAATAGTTGTTAAAAATAATTATTAAAATATTTAATATGTATTTTATTTAAGTCGTGTCGTATTTCGTACGGCACAATGTCATCAGATTGGACATACTCGCTTCACGCGCAGTCTCTATTTGTGGTGAACCCTCCTCGTATGTTTGTGATGCATGTGAAAGTATTCTTACTGTTCATAAAATTATATTGACATGCCAAATGTGTGAATATACCCGTCGTTCTTTTTTTTTCTTTTAATATCGATGCATGACCTTCATCAGATTTTGTGTGAGGAGCATACGTCTGTTATCGATAGGGACTGGAAAATGTCGCGAGTTCAATGTCCTGCAGGCTAGAATAGCCTACATTGCACTGTGCATACTCAAGCCCTGGCTGTTTGTCCACTAGCTGCTACTCAGTGGAACAACAGACAATGAACGAATAGACGGGGTACGCATAGGACAATGGATTCTAACCTGCAGGCCATTGAATTCGCTAAATTTTCCAGTCCTTAGTTATCGATGTGCTCATATTTTTATGTACGACAGGGCTTTATAATCTGTTGATATTTATTATTTTTTGTGTTCTGTTTTGTGTCGTCGTAGGATTCGGCATCTGCCACAATTTTTAACCATTTTTTTTCAGTGCATTATTTTTTAATCCCTTCTGTGGTTTTTGGTTTGTTTATTAATTTTGGTCTGTTACTGTTCCTGTTGTATGTTAGCTGGTTTTTAATATGGTTTTACCGCACATGAAAGATTTTTGTCGTATTTTTATTTTAAATTGTATATGTGGGTGCTGATTATCTAAGTTTCGTGTGACGCATAATATAACTCACAAACACCGAAAATCACACGCACGAGTCAAGAAGTATGGATGAACACCGACTCGGTGGAAGGCCGTTCGTAGGGATGGAAAGAGTTTTTCGTAAAATTATTCTAAGATACGTCGCACTGTAACAATTCATGCTTTCGAGATGGCAGTGTAAATGTATGACAGTTAAGGCAAAAAATATATGGCAAGGGCTTGATTTCTCACGGACATAATGTAAGGTGAGGACTCAACAATGTCAGAATCCAGGACTGAGAAAAACGGCAGCTACCCTTGAAAACCCGCCGGTTTAAGATGTCATGTTTCCGAATTTCGGAAATTGCCGTTAAGCTCCGCGGGAATTGAACCTGTATGTTTGTGAAGGCAATGTTTATTTATGATTAAACTTTTTCAGCTATGTTACTTCCAGTATGTATCGCAATTACGTAACTTTTATTGGGCCAGACGAGTTAGATATCTTTCATAACACTGTTAATCCAATCAGCATTTTTTTGCTTAAACCAAAAGGAACTGCAGGTTTTTTTCGTTTCTGTCTATGTGCTTGTTCTGTGTGAAGGTCGTGTCCAATTTACTTCTATCACTCAAGTGATCACTTTGAAGTCTGGAGCATTGCTAAATGATGCCGGGTTATTGCAGAACCCGCGCACAATCACGTCAAACTGCGAAATTGCAAAAGGCAATGGAGCTTGAAATGTTTTCAGGTGCTACGTGCACACGGAACGTGCGAATTCTACCTTTGATGTAGCAGAGCATGAATTAGTTTAAACATTGTATGTGTGTACGTATTCGTGTAAGGTAGAAGAGAGTTGATACAACATTGTTTTCTCGGTTATTCAAGGAATAAGCGTCGAAATGCACTTAGTATTTCAAAGTGTTAATGTAAGGTTTTGAACAGCAAGAAATATTTGCTTTAGCCAACAGAATGCATTTTTAGTTTTTCCAGTCCAGTGCAGAGTTACATTGCATCAAATTAGAAGGTTTAAAGTCACATTACGTTAACACAGCAAAATATGTGGTCTGTTGATTGTTATATGTTGCTGGCAGCGAATCATCACCTTTGCTTTCAGCTCGTTTTGTCAACCCACAAAATTCGAATAAGTTATTTTAATTAGAATTTGTTGGTTTGTGGACATGCGCCATTGCTAGAGACACTGGAAAATCGCGGGAATAGTTGACTGTTTGCTAGGCTCCAACGTGATGTATATAACACTGAATGTTTTGTATCGACATTGGCTGTCGTTTATTTGTAGTATTTGTTCTCTCTACAACAGGCCCAGTTAGAACTGCACAGCTTGGACACACAGCGTGTGTGATTTGTCCCAAAACTGTTCACACGTGTCACGGTTAATATAATACAGTTTATTGGAGACTATTTTAAACATTTTCGCGATTTTACAGTGTCTCTAGCCATTGCTCATGTTTTGTCGACCAAACTTGTATTGAAAGACAAAGTGACAAAATACAAAAAACACACAAAATGTACAGAAAACGTAAGAAAAAATAATCCCAGAGGAACTCTGACATTTTTTTTAAATTTTATATATATAAAATTTAATATATATATATATATATATATATATATATATATATATATATATCAGCAAGAATTCTAAAGATTGAATTCAGTCAAGAGTTTGATAACACACAAACACAAAAGACAGACACAAAGAAAAACCAGAATTCCAATATGAGAAAGATGGAGAAAAAACATAAATAGTGGACAGTGTACAACAAATAATAAACAAGGGACAACACAAGTTAAAAATAAACGAAAAATTGCAACGTTTCGGGGATTGAGATCTATACAAAAAATATTTAAAATATAAAAAAAATTGAGTGGACTTCCTCTGGGATTGTTTTTTCTTACGCTTCCTATGTTTTTTGTATTTTGTCACTTTGTCTTTCAATACAAGTTTGGTCAACAAAGCATGAGCAATGGCGCATGTCCACAAACCAATAAATTCTAATTGTAAACTCCTATTGCAACAAACTTTAAAAAATGTCAAGTTATTTTATTTCAGTGAAGTGTTGTCTCTGAACTACATTACTGGCACAAAATTGTAAACACCAAGAATAACTCAGGCTAACATAACCAGATTGGTTGGACAGGACAGGATACACACCATCCATAAGTGACATGATTACTACAGACGGCGTCAGTCGGTGATACACGAGGTGGCGTTTACAAGGAGATGTTCATTTATAGAAATATTTGCCCATGAAACTTCTAAGCGAGCCTTAAGTTCATCCATCCTGTTGCAGACCACTTGTCGCACGGCCATGAAACTACGGAGGAGATCATGAAGACAGATCTGTTGAACGCGTAGGCCAATGACGCAGTAGGAGCAGTCGGATGACGTTTGTCTACGGCCATGAACATTTCGCGGAAAGAATTTTGCCCCAAGTTGTTTTCAGTGCCTTAGTGCAAATATGCAACTCTGCTTTGTGGTTATTGGCAGCTGGTCTTTTTTAAGTGACGTCTCTCATTTGACCGCACCAATCTGGATAAGGTTAGAGCGACACTCCAGGCGGGTGATTTGCGGGTAGAAGCCCACAACACGTCTAGAGTTAAAACGTCCAATCACCGGATATAAAGAAGAACTGCAGGTGTGCACGTAAGGAACTTAAAAAAATTGGGGAAAAATTCTTTGTCACACGTTCTCCTGACACGTCCCGATGCATGCAACAACATGCTTAAATACGTCCGCGGTGGCCGAGAGATCAGACCTCTCGCCTCCCACCAAGGCGATCCGGGTACGATTCCCGGCAGAGTCGGTCCCCGGATTTTCTCATGTGGGAATCGTGCCGGACGATACCGCTGGCCGGCGGGTTTTCTCGGGGATCTCCGGTTTCCCCCAGTGCTGGCCATACTCACATCATGTCACCCCCCTAAACTGCGCTTAAAGACCTCGATGTTGAGCGCTGACCAAAATTCTCTCACTCACGTTCGCATTGGACTGTGTACCTGGCCTGCGTTGCAAACTAGGTGCAAGTTGGCCTTGAACTGGACAGCTCCTGTTGCTGAACTAGTATGACGGTACGCCCTGCATGACTCGAGCAAGTGAGTGTCAGCTTGGATGCCGCCGTACGCTAAGTGGCTATTGTGTTGCAATTAGATGCAAAATTCGAAGGAGACTATGCCAACATACATTTCTTCATTCTAGGTGAACATTCCATGCACCATTTCAGTTCGATCTGTCTGCGATTAGCAGTCAGTAGCAGTCTCGGTAATTAGTACCCGGGAAAAATTCACGAAAACTGCTGGTGTGTATAAAGGGGGAAATGGGACGGGTTTGTCTCCATAGTATTTTTTGCCGTCCTTAGAGCGTCAGTTGTTGTTTCCTTTACTATTATCTCAACTGCAAAAATTTATCTTGGGCACAACCCAGATCGGGAAGACGAGAAAATGTGATTAATTATTCGTCCTGAAAATTATTCTTGCCTATATTGTGTACAAAATACGATCGCAATTTATAGCATAGTTTTATTTGATTTTTTTACTGCAAGTTGTTATTTTGTACGCGAAATATGTAAGTGGGATTGATTTTCATCAGCTTAGTAAAACACAAAAATAGTGTCTGAAATAAACACAGATATTATAAACTCTAATTCTGGGAACAAGAACTCGTGATGTTCTGAATGTAACTTTTTTTATGGAAATCACTTTCTGTAAAATTTGGTAATCGCTTACTTTCTAATGACTTTAACTTTCACATATGGGGCACTACGCCGTGTGAAACCACTATGATTATAAGGATTGAAGTCGATATGATTTTCAAGCAAAACTCGTCAGGTTTTTTATTACGTATCCTGTACATTTGCACGCACATTATTGGCTGTCTCAATTATGTTAATTAACTTCACTTCCCAAATTGACAGGTGTACTTAATGTTTTATTTTTATGCATGAAACATATAGTTGATTTGTGGTAGTATTCAATTTCGATCGTGATTTTGTTAAATGACTTTGTGTAATTTTAATTCTACAGACTTGAGGAACCAGTAATTAATTGTATTTACCAGAGAAAAGAGTTGCTGTTCATAACGTTACTGTGTCACTTTAAAAGTTTAAGTATTCTACTAGCGAGTAAGAAATTTCGATGAGTGCTTGACACTTGTTCTTTAGTGCCAGTGAGAATTACTTGTGCTAATGTATAAATATATGCTAATGCAATTCATAGGTAACAGAAGTATTTCAAGAAAGCCCACTGTCGAATAAAAGTGCTACCCTAATTTTAACCACGCGAAAAAAAAAATCAAATGTGCCCCTACCGTGAATGAGCACGAACCCCTTTCGCTTGACGACTACATTGTCATGGATACTATTTACAACTTGAGAATGACACAGGGTAGGGTGTGGTGTTTGATAATTAGTGCTGTATGTGTTGCAGACTCGACCAGCTGAGGGGCGGAGGCAGTGGGCTCGGCTTGCATGGCGCCTTCATTCATGCGCCCCTGCCGCACAGAGGAGAGAACTGAACCTCTGCATATACTCGACGTGGAGGACTACGACACACTAAGCCTCACTGATGGTGTATGCTCAACCACGTGGATGTAGAGTATGTGGGCGGTGGCTGTACAGGGAGCCCGCCTCCTCCTCGGTTCCAAGCGGAGTGTGGCAACAAACTGATCCCTGAAGACAATGCCTTGGTCTCTGAGGCATGGGCAGTGCGGTCATCGACCATCTAGTCGCCTTGATACTGAGCTACTGGTCGTACCATTTCTCCGCAGTACGTGGCAACAGATTGTGACCGAAATACGGCGCGGGTGACCTCGGGGACATGGGCAATGTTATCGACGATCTTCTAGGGAATCTTCTTCCTCCTTAGTGTCAAGCGACGTGTCTTACCCACTCGCTGGGGAAGATGGTTTGAGACTAAGCGAAAATATGGTGCCGCGATCTCGGGGGCGAAAAAGAGCATGATCGGCGGCCGTCTTAAAAACCATCTCCCTCTCGGTTCCGAGCTGTTTGTCCCATTCGTCCGGGAGGGTGACAACAGACTGATCCCGATATACGGTGCACGTGATCTCGGCAGTGGAGCCGATAACCATTTAGGGAAACCACCTCCGTCTTATCATAGATCCTGGGGCAAGGGAAGAGGGGTGTAAACAGACTGCTGCGCGTGACCACTGGTTTTGTGAGTAGAGTTGACAGTGGCTGTATGAGGGATGCAAAACAACGATAGGAGTAGCACTAATGCACCTTTCAGGCAACCGGAATGGTGATGGAGTAGTATTTTCAGTGTATTTCCGATGTGTGCTTGTTGTATATGCGCGGTTTTTTGTTGGTTTCCGCAGAATTGTGCCGATATGATTCACTGTTTAGTCTATGAATAGAACGTTAGTATCGCTTATGAATACATTTTGACTGCGAAACAGATTATTAATTAGTTTAAACAACTGCAACATAATTAATTTGTCTTTGTTGCAAAAGTAGACACGAGATAAAACCGCATGAGGATAATTTGTCACTAAAATATTTGCTAAGACGAGTCTGACGAGATTGTTATTTTACAAGATTAATATTAAAATATAACATATTTGTTCTACTAAATAAATTTTTTAACTCCTCTTTATGAATGTTGATAGGTCTATATATATTCATATGACTAGATTTCAAAACAATAATCCGTAGTACTTAATAATTGAAAGGGGAACAATTTATAGTTTTCACGTAAGCGTAACCTAACTCTTCTGTAAATCCAAATTTTCAACTGATATGAATTGTTCGAAAATTAGTTTTCGAGGTTACAAGATAAAGAAAAAGTCATGGGGAACTTTTCAAATACGTTTGGGAGGGTTGATAAACGTCTTTAAATGTGTATAAGTACGACGGATCTTCTGCAATAAATTTCAATTTATCCTTACGACTTGTAAAATGATGAGCATAGGCCTAACTTTGCTCATAAAGGATAGAGCCTACACAGTTGTTATCACCATTCCGATCCTGAATGTTATCACCAGACGTCAGACACTTTGCTTTGCATCCCTCGTAGAGAATGTGCCTCTGCCTTGATCCAGAGCATCTGCTTGCCTTGGAGGGCTACAACTGAAGCTCCCCGCACACGGTACTATATTAGTTACTAGAATGTTTACTTATTCTCTTTTTAAACTGGGTAGGTTACGAACTAATAAACTAGGAGCACTACAAGTTTTCGCTGCACATGATAATGAGTGCCTTGCTAGTTTAGTAAAGAGAATAAAGGGCCGTTGAGATAATAACAACCGTTGCAGGTAATTTTTAGGCGAAAATAAATAAAAGCTTACATTCTTTAACAATTTCTTGCATACACTGAGAAAACAATTTTGTTGGTGCAAACAAAATTTGTTTGAATCAACCAAATCATTTGTTTGTATAGGGGCAATTAGATATTTGTTTGCTCGTACCAAATTATTTTGTTCCCTCGATTTGTTTGAGGCAAATAACTGTATTTTGTTAGGAGTACCAAATATTTAGCTGGTCATAAAAATATTTCGTTGGACATATTAAATGCACACGCAATATTTTAAGAACTAAAAAAATATATTTTATAATCTTAACAAATTTCTGAAATTTTAAGACCTAAAAAAAAAGTAGGGTTGGACCGGGATTTGATCCACTACCCCATCGCTTGCTTCTTTCTATCCATGGCCTAATCAACCGAGCTACGAATGCTTCTGTGATTACGGGATCGTTATTTGTATAGGAATAGTTAGGCCTAATATTAAATTAGGATTGTACTGCTTTATTTTCAAACATTTTTGTCTTCCGTCTGCGAAAATGTAAACGACGTCAAATAATATTACCAAATTATTGCCGTGCACCGCAGCACAAAGAACGAGACGTGCAGCTGCAGTGTTTTTCAAGTTTATAGCATTTTCCGTTGTGATCGATCGAATAAACCACCTTGAAATTGTTATAGCTAAAATTAAGATACTTTAGTAATGCTGATTAACAGTTTATTCTTCCTACTTGTCGCACAAGCTTATACTTTGAAAGTTGAGGTATACAGCGTTTCGCCATCTTTTCGCTCACGCGCGCCAGCCTGCCATCTGCCGCAAGTCAACCAAATGGATTTAGTTTCGCCAACAAAATCATTTAGTCCATCGAAAAAAAATTTTTGGTTCAAAGTACATCGCTTATAACTAACAATATTATTTTGTTGACAAGCTGTAACAAGTTATTTGTTTACACAAAATATTTACTCGATGTCCTTTAGTAACCAAATATACGTTTGGCACAAACAAAGTGCGTTTAAATGAATAATTTGGTCGAGGGAAGTAAATAAATTTGTTTGGAGGACTCCAAGTTTGGTCTTACCAACAAAATATTGTTTAGCTGAAGCAAACATCACCCAAACAAATATATTTAGTATAATGAAACAATTCTTTCTCTCAGTGTATTTTCAGGTTGGTCATTAACAACTCTGCTATAAAATACACAATACACCCATGCAGCTTCTTTCTTTATTATTACCGTAAACCTTTCTTTGTCCATTTTCCCACTAAAAATGTTTGTAGAACCTAGTATTTGAAATTATTTATTTTTTTTACATATATTTAACCTTAAACATTTTCTTTGCAAAACGACACAAAGACCAAAATTTTGGATGGGGCAAAGTTACTCCACAAGGTCAAAGTTTAAGTTTTTTTTTTTTTTTTTTTTTTTTTTTTTTTTTTTTTTTTTTTTTTTTTTTTTTTTTGTAATTTAAGGTAGAATGTTTATGGACGATTGTGCGTTGGTTTTCAGACAACTTCTTTCATTCCTATTTCTAAAAAAAAAGGTTTGCCTAAAAGTATGAACAATGTCTCTCGTGCTGTTTTCTAATTGACCGCTGCTTATATGTTGCACTGCAACTCTCAACGAAAATATAGGACGCCGTCTATTAGCAGAAAACAATAGCATAAATCGCAAGCCTCCTCGTGGCATGTTGGAATTTGAGTAGAAAGGCTAGAAGCCGAGCAAGTACAACACATAGCAAACAATATTTTAAGAATATTGTACCGTGTGCGGCGGGTTTGAGTCTGGCAGGATGTGGTCTATGAGCAGCGTGGGCGATGGTAAGATTAATTCTACTATAGGTTAGAAAGATAAACGAATTTTTTATGGACGATTTTGGCAAGGGGATATTTGTGCGCCTGTTGCGTTGCGGTCGGTAAGGGGGGCTTCGAACTTTGCCGAGGCCGGTACTGAGGATTCACGAATGTGACGTCATTAAGAATTAACCTCAGCCTAGATCTCAAGACTGGGAGGGGAGGAAACAAGCTTCCCATACCTTCCCTTCTTCGGCCAAGGTAAAGTTAATTCGTTAATCCTCGGTACCGACCTCGGCATAGTTCGTATCCCCTTTACTGATAGCAGTGAATCTAGCGGCAGAATTTTTCGCTTGCCAAACTAATAACATAAAGTTTCCTAACCTGTAGTAGAATTACCTTAGTGATGATCATCTAAGAAACCCAATTCTGTAGTGGTCCCGGCACACGTTTGCTATACGGAGGGTGAGAGTTGCATAAGCCCGGCAGATTGAAGACGCGCAATCATGGACATGTGATCATCTCGGGCAGTGACCCACTAGGAAATATACCTGCACCTTTAGTTCCCAACCATAGTATGTTCACTTTAAACTGAGAACTCGCCAACACTTTTAATATCCAAAAACTGTATTTTGTTTGGGCCAAATATGTTTCAGTTTTGATATTGGGGGAATGTTTGCACTGGTTTTATGTTCCGGGGATCATTTCAGGTAAAACATATTAAAGATGGTTACAAAACAACTGAAAAAAAGAATTTAAGAAGTGCTGGCTTAATAGTGAACAGTCCATTTACTATTCACGCTTGCTCCCGAACTGTAAATTGAGAACTGTTTCCTGTGGATTCTGCGTGTTCAGCCTGTTGCAAAGTGACGTGATACAAATGTGACGAGCTGCAGAACAGGAGAATAGTTTGTTTTTACTTGTGAAATGCAGCACAATTCGCTGTACGATATATAACAAAGCAATAGCAAAGTATCATCCTGAACCATATACACATATAATCATTTCGTCCACCTGACAGTCGCATATGCATGGTGCCACAGATCCGATTCTGTGTTTTGCATTCGTAGGACTATTTCATAAAATCAGGAGAGGTTTTATACAGTGTGTATTTTCACCTACTCCTTTGTATAACGAATCAGAACTCTATAAGAGGAAACTTTTTTGGGGGTGGGGAAGTTACCAGCGTGTAATTATTTATTTACGATCTGTTACCTGGTTAGAGAATAATAACATTAAAAAAATATTTACTCTTCTATTTTTAAAAAATCCCTCGTTACAACGTTTGTTAAACTCGAAATATGTCAATATGTTTATAGTCTTATCTCAGTGAACTTAACACTGTTGCCTGGTTGGCCTGCTATAGCCTTTTGTTTTGCGGGTGGTATTTCGTGTAGCTGTCCACACTACACAGCGATAACCATTGCGCTCTTCCACTACGTGAGCATCAATGAGTAAGCCGTAAATGGGAGGGGGGAATGGAAGATGAGAACTTGAATAAGTATCGGCATTGAGTAAATCTTTACTCAATGGTATCGGTGTCGGTTGAATTCTGTGAGGCGGCTTGTCGTGAAAGAAAAGGTAGAAAATCTCAAGGACAAATGCCACCTTTCCCTTCCATCACGTATCACTTTCGTGCATCCTCAGGGGATTATCTTACTGCTTATCTCTTCGCTCACCTTGACAGAGTCGGCGTCTCGTACCCCTTGCACCCGGTAGACGGCCATCTTCCCAGCGATGGTATGTTCGCTCTTCTGTACACTTTGCCCCTGCACCAGATATTTGTTACTAATATTAGCTTTTTTTGAGGTTCCTGTTTAAGATAGATATATTACCACCATGGACTTTTTTTGTGTAAAAAGAACATATTTCTTGTCTGCTGAAGCCTCTTGTACCAAAAATGTATAGCCTGATTTCTGGACAATTTTTAAAGTTTAACAACACGATTAAAAATAAGTAAAAAGCAAATTAATATATCTTGTCCTGGACAGTGAATCACAATAATAACATTTCTCACAAATTGGCTTTTGTTTGAAGTATTTATCTTCAAAACTGGCTTATCCAAATGCAAATTCACTAGCATGGGTTTCCCTACAACAAATTCTCACAGATGTCAAACCAGGCAACACTCTTAAGTGTAAACACATGTCGTTTGAGGTGTCACATTTAAAAAGACAAATTAATCCAAATGAAACGTTATTTGATATTTTTTATTAAAGGAAGATAAATTAAAGATGAAGTTGCAAAAGAGCAAACCGTTCGATTAGCAGATACTCATGTTCCATCTAGTATACTTCAGGGCGACAGTTCACGTCGCATTCAGACAGTCAAACATTATTCATTATAGGGCAATACAGTGGTCCTGTTCGTGATTACAAACTCTCAGACGTTGTTACCAAGGAAACGACGGATTCCGCGCACGTTAGTGTATTGAGGAGAAGGGACTTGGCGTGCATGTCAGACCTTAATCACAGGTGGAAATTAACTGATGTTCCGAGAAGTCAGGATGGTAAATATAGCTTAAGGTGGCCGCCATGTGCGTCCGAAGCTTGGAAGTGCGGAGGTGATAGACATACGCGCATCATGCCTCACCCTTACGTGTAATCGCAAGTTACCGAGGTGGCCGTTGATAGCTCTCCTGTGGGAGACGTTCAATGGTAAAGCCGTAGTTTATGGTGTGTAATTAAAGATGAAGGTACGATTTACGTGCGTTTACATTTTAAAAAAACCTCCTCAGGATATCATGGCCATGCTGTCCTGTTTCGACTGATTCTGCGATTATTATTATTATTATTAAGTTTAAACGAGAGCAGATATCCAGATATGTTTGGCAGTGTTCTTTAAAATGTTTTTTTTTGCTGCGATTACTAATTTTTTCAAGACAAGAAATTAGATGACTTCGAGTACGGTAATAAGTCATTTAGTAAAGCTTTTGTCAGTTACATAATTAGCTAAAATAATTCTTTTTGATGTCTCGAAAAAATGAGCCAACTTGGTAAAAAACTATTTTTAACAAAAACTGCCAAACATATTTTTGATATCTGCTCTCGTTTAGGTTCTAAAGATAATTATTCCGAAAACTATAAAAAGAGGAGAGCATGGCCGTAACATCTAAAATGACCACCAAAACGCCCATTTTTGGCAGTGAGAAAATAAGCTTCTGGGGGACCAGTAATGGGTATAAATACGTGTGAGGTTCTCTGAATGCTAAGTTATTTTAATGTTCCTTGCAATGGGACATATTAACGCACTGTACTGTTGGGGACATACGTCATTGCAACATTATATCGCCCCTGAAATCAAACATGAGCTAAAAAAAAAAAAAAGGAAAAGGAAAAAAAAGGGAAAACAAGCCGTTCGGCTGTAGTCAACACATCCATTAACCAAAACAGCAGAACATGAATTATCACATAAGGAATTAGTCAACAACAAATTAAGAAAAGTTAAATAAACATCCAAAAATAAAAGTCGAAAGACAAGCCAAATAATCTGTAAACTCAAGGACATCACAATTAAGACAAGCACAGACAATACTGAGACGAAAACAATGTTGTAGACAACAGGCTAGACGACACAACGACGAAGAGACGCAAAAACAAGTAGATTTTTTAAAGACTGATTTTTCACCTACTGATTCATTTTGGGGTAATTCATGTTCTGTTGTTTTGGTTTATGGATATGTTGATGTATGTCCACAACAGTACAGTACGTTCTTTGAATGCTATTCCAAGATGAGACATCACATACATACGTTGAGAAGTTTTCAAACTTTTATCTGTCGAAGCCCTGCACACTACCGGACGGCCTTGGAAGGCGGCCGCTGTAACATTTCGTCGACGGTAAGGTCATTAAAGAAACGGAACCATGGGCTTAGATAATCAACATTAGGAAGTTTTTTGTTGTTGTGAATGGCCTGCAGCTTTCGTCCACGGCCAATAGCTATCGTCAATATTAGAAAACGAAATTCAATAACTAGACTCAATATCCATTAACAAGACACTCTATTAAACTCTAGAAACTTCCAGAACATCACTAACACGTAATGTGCCAGACTCCCGACACCTGATACAAAAAACCGAACCGCTCGCGGCGGTGGCTACTGAAAGACTTATTTGGAAGTAAAAAGGGCCGCCCTGCGATAGGGAACCATCAGAGCTTTCAACTGGACTGATTTCCGAAACCCAGTTTACGCCACAAGAATGACCGACGCAACTCCTATCTGTGACTTATGGAACATTGTTTATTTGTTATTGAGGACACGCCACATATTTCTCGGTAATTTTTGAAACTGCAATCTTAAAGCAATAACAGCCTTCCTGCTTGATCGCTACTTCAATCGGCAATAACTTGTAATGTACATAGAATTGGATCTTTTATCTGTATTACATGTTCGTATTCTGTCAATAAATCTACAATAATTGTTATGATTCAAATTTTATTTACTTGTGACTTATGCTAAATCATTTAAACCAATTTTCTAGTATTGTAGTTACGTTTGCTGTTTTCATTGTTCAAGAATACTAATCAGAACTATGGATATAATTTATGTCATAGGTAAAAATATTTAATAAAAAATTTTTATCGCTTCTAAAGTAAAGGATTTCGGTTAAGTGTTTATAAATTTTAATGTTAAGTATACGGCATGTTTTATTTAATGTATTATTTGAATCTCGTAATTATTTCTAACCGCAGTTTCTTTGAATGCACATGAAGTTTTTCAAAATAAAATAATAAAAATGCTTTATTGCAATCTTGTTAGTAAACTGTAAAAGTATGAGTAAATTTATCAGATAAATTAAGATAATGTTCACCAATATGCATGAATTTAATTTGCCCTTGCTTAAAACATAAAATTGCGCCACCAAAACTTAACAGTAGTTAGTGACGTAAGGGAAAACTAATCGTGCGATATGTGCCGAAGTTTCTGCCTGTCGCGTAAACAACGTTTCAGTCTAAAGTTCGACATACGTTTAAAAAATAACCTTCTTTGAAAACCCTCAGTGGTGTAGTGTTTATAGTAGTCAGTCAGTGCTGGAAGGAGAACAGGTCGAATCCAAATCCCGCCGAAATTAACAACATGGCTTAGGTTCTGTGTGATATGCTGCTAAAAAAAAGAAGTTCTGCATAAACTGGTTTTATGTGCAATCGTACGAACCCGCAGCTTATTGGTACGATTTACTGAATAGACACACCCCATGAGGCAGTCACACACACTGTATGGTACATACAAATTCCTACCCATAGAAGCCAGTTGAAAGTGTATAACGTACTTGCATGATACGTGGTATACGCACAATTCTTTGTTAGTAGCATAAGTTTGAACAACAAGAAAACAACCTATTAAATGCGTCCTATCGCCCTTACTTTTAATGATAATGGTGTTTTCCATAAAATTGCCATGTGATTTCCACATATTTTGGGAATATTTAAATTTATTGCACACATGTACAGACATTTTGTCATACTTGTTAGAGTAATTTTCTTCCCTTTCAAATAAGGGTGATTAATTAATTTTTTCCTACCTGTGCACGTGAGTAATTTTTTAAGGTAGCATAATGATGGGTTTTTGCTGCTATAACTAATAGTTTTGTTTAATCATATGTGGCAGATTGTTTTACTTAGACTGTTTACGCACCGTGAAGATCTTGAGCGTTCTCTGCTCTGTCGCGTCTGCAGGACTGTGAAAGTAGGAGCCTCAGTTGTAAAATATAAACTGGTGTGAATACGCAGGAGGTGGTAGAGGATGGAATCGCCTGGAATAACCTATGAATTGATATTTATCATTTTAAGTTTATTTACTCTGGGTTTGTTTTTGTAAGACATTGTATTAGTGTGCAACGCTCTGGTGTTGTTTTCTCCATTAAAACAACCCACCAGAAAGCTAAATATGTTTACCAAAAAAAGAGAATATATAATAAAGTGTATTGATTTTGGTAATGACGAGGGATTGTGCAATAACATATATTTTTAGCAAAAATATAAATTTCATTTTAATATATTTTAAATTTGGCATAAAACAAACTGCCATACTATAACTTCCCTTTCTTTACAATAATTATACTCTTATTTGTTTTAATTTCCAAGTTAAACAGTGCCACATTATGGCCATTATACAGTCTTTTAAAAACACAATGGCTCCAAAGCCTTCAGACAAAATTTTTATAAATATTGCAAGTTTCAGAGTAATTTCTTGAAGGAGTTAGTCTCCATGTGAAACAAATTCCCTAACCTTTAAACATGGCTACTTTGAGTAATTTAAACTCTAAACTCTACTTACGGGCGGATAGTCCAGGAGTAGCTTCTTGCCAATTGAAGCTACTCCCCTAGACTTTATACTGTGGGCTATCCCCACTCCTCGCACATTACACAGTTACAAAAATGTCTGAGCCAATAACAAATGCTCATTTCAAATTGTCGTAGTAGTGGAATCAAAATAGAATATATAAAGTCCACAAAAGTACTTCCGGTATGAGGAAAAGCTTAGGTTTCAACTTCCGAGATGCCGTGCAGGCAGCGCTCCAAGCGGCAGGCTTGTCAGCCAAACGTTCGTAGTAATACTCTGGCATTTTGTCTGTGGTGCTGACTCTGGACGGACGCATATCGCCCCGCCGGGAGACAGCTGGCCGGTTAAACGGTGCTCGTCCAAGATGTCTTCAGAACAGGTAGGTGAAGCAACGTAAATTTATTACGTCGAAGTAGACAGGAAACACGAGACAAGTCGTCTCAAGTGTATATAACTTAGCCAAATTTAATATTTATCTGTCAAACGTGTTTCTGTCATTTTAGTTTTCCACAAATCATTTTTTGCTCCTACGAACTCGTATTTGCTGTTTACTATCTGATATCTCCTTATTAATGCAGATGAAACGAATCTCCAGCTGAGAGTCCTCAGAGGAATTTTCAGCCTTCCAACCCAGGCCTGCTCGTCGCTAGTTTTTGAAATGAAAGTTCCTTGGCGCAAAGCATGTAACGGAAGTGTTCAAAGACGATACGAGCACTGGGGTACCTACCGTATGTGTGGTGTTCATAATTTCTATCTTGAAAATTATTGGGACTATGAAGCAGCTAAAAATAAATATATTTTGTTTGATTTGTTTGAAGTGGAATCATATTCTAAACGTTGACTGAGCACGCGCAGGTAATGTACTACTAGTATAAATGTGACGACGATTTACTTCATCGAAGATCTCATATTCACTTAACAAGACCACATTCCCTTTAGAAATTAAAGCAGCACACAATAGATAACATTGTTTTAGTCTCAATCACATCCAGTAACGACATCTACCGCCGTAATTTCGTTGCTCATTCTCAGGTCAGACTCAGTAATGTATATCCTCCACAGGGTGGCTAAACAAAAGTAGTTTGATTTGAGCTGATTTATCATCCCCTGTAAGTTTAGTGATTGAATACCGTTCCTAGGTTCTTCAGATTATCACGCTTGTAGGAAAGGATATTTGATTCTGTAACGGGCACAAAGTATGTAGCACCAGGGGGGCCGCGGTGGCCGAATGGTCAGACCATTCGCCTCCCACCAAAGCGATTTTTGCATGTGAGAATCCTGCCCGAACGACGCCGTTGGTCAGCGGGTTTTGTCGGGGATATCCCGTTTACCGCGCCCCATCATTCCGGTGCTGCTCCATACTCAACTTCATGTCACCCCTCACCAGCGCTAAATACCTCACAAGCCATTCCAGGCTCTGGTATTGTAGACACATGTTCCTAGGTAAAAATTGTCATTCACTAAAAATGGTGTCACCAGTCTGTAAAATTCCAGGTTTTTCTCTGCCTACGCCGTTGCAGACGAAGGCGATGATGTTCAAACTGGTAGATCGTAAATTACAATGAGTGGAGTTTCAACGGATTTAATACGTTGCAAGGTTTTTCTGCGGTTTTGACAATACTGACCGATAGAAATGTGAGAAAACGTTCTGGAATAACAAATTTAACAATTTAACAACAAGAAATTTACTAATCAATCGGTGTTTCGGAAACTAAAGTGCAATTATTTAACCAAAATGCCATTCCTTTGCCAGTGATGTCACTTTATTTCATCCTAAGTAAGCGTAGGCGCGTGGTTGTCGCAGTGGTTAGACCACTCACCTCCTACCAAGGCGATCTGGAGTCGATTCCCGGCGGGGTATGTTACTGGATTTCCGCATGTTGGTATCGTGCCGGACGAAGCAACTGATCAACGGGTTTTCTCAGGGATCTCCCGCAACCCCCGCATTTCTTATTCCGGCGCCTCTCCATTGTAAATCCTCAATTCACGTAATCCTCTGAGGCATGTCATATTACGGGCGTCCAGTAGTAAGTCTACGTCCAAGATGCGGTATCCTGGCCCTCGGGTAGACCCTACCTTTATCACACGATGTTTGGCTGTATGTCAAACTATCCAAAATTTTCGTCGATGAAGTTCTTACAGATATACAGGATAGAGCTGACGAATCTTCGAGATTTTATACGAGGGCTGTGTATTATCCAGTGGCATGGTTAGTAAGAAAATAATACCTTGTAATTTTGGTATTTCTTCTTTGTAAATGTCACTAATTTTATAGTTATTTAATATTTTTTAAGCTGTGACGAAAGATACGTTCACATCCAGTAGACGTTTTCCTTGCAGTGTGGCTTCGGGTGTTTTTATATCTCCTTCTAAAAATACTATAAAAATTATTCCCGTTTATAAAACAGATAACAGACAAACTTGTTCTCATTATATATATACATTCAATTAAATTTTTTTATGATTCTTCTAAAATATTAGACGAAAATTACCCTCATATATTTGTCGCATAGCTCTGGAGAATTCATTGGCCCACAAGTACACCCCTAGATGGGAGAAACGTGGAGAGCTTCTTCAGTTGGGAAGTTTCATAACCCGACAGGGCAGCCAACTTTCTCCCATCTTCGCAATATCTCCTGCGCCAGCACCGCCCTCGGTATTTCTCCAACCACTCGCTGAAGTTATTACCGCGCTGGCTGAACAGAGACTGGCGAAAATTCTCCAGTTAATTTGGAAACTGAGTGTACTGCACTGTCTTCTGTATAATGAAGTCGCTGTCATCTCGTTAATTGGCCTCAGAATTTCTGGGTACAGAGCACTTTTCCTTGTCATTCGACGAACTTCCGTCGCCATGCTCGCGCGTACATTGTAAGCTATGTTTCAGCCATAAAAGCAAAGTTGCTGAAAACCCACAAAACACATGCACAAAAAAGTTGCAGGAATACATCGTCGTTTCCAAGAATCTTGTTTTCCTTTTTTTTCTCCGTCTTCCAGAACGTGCATAGTGCAGTTTCCAGTTTCGGAAACATGTGTGTTACATAACTTTTGACAAAATTTAACCCTAGAACCCAACTTCCCCCATTTTTTCTTCTAATTTTCTCTTTGTTCGTTATTTTGAAACAGCGTACGTCCAAAATAATGTTTAAGTTTGCCCTATCTACACTCTTATTGCAAATATCGTGCAAATATCCCGTAAAAATTTCTGGTCAAAGGCAGACTGGACTAGGGTATTTCTACTGCTTTCAGTTTTCTCTGTATGCATATGGTGTAAATTATTTAAAATATAAGTAATTAAAACAACGATGATACCTCGAAAATAATTTTGTTTAGAAAATGTTTATATTAAAAAAAAATGTAATACACATTTTATGAATGGAGGAAAAAACGTTTTGTTGCTAAGTACGGAAGAGGTAACTAATCAAATTATTATATTATCGTACACGTAACTGATAACGACTCGAAACATGAACCACTGAAAATAAAATAGATTTCGTAAGTTTCCTAGCGTGTCAATTATGTTATACCGTGAATTAGCACGTTCCCTATTTACCTTGACACTTTCCAAAGATTCTCAAGCAACATGAGCAAAATAAGTTAACTTACCACATCTCTGATTGACGGGTGGATTTAAGGAGGCAGTAGAGCTGGCCTAAAAAACATAAAAAAAAACGCATGTAACATAACCGACGTGATATGCTACTTATACAGGGTGGACCAGAATTCATGTGCCAAAGTCCGGGAGGGGATTCGTTATGGAAAATAAGGTGGGGTATATAAACCAACACTATTCTGTGGTAAATATTAAGGGAGCTACGCCACGTTGAAAAAAATAATTTTTTAAACATTTTTCGAAAAATACTAGAAAATATAAGAGATAGAGCCACCAAAATTGCCATAGAGCTCAAAGAATTGGAGCACATTAATGTATGAAAAGTTGGTTGCCGTGACGTTTCCCTTCGCGGCTATGTAGGGGTGACTCACCCCATTTGTGTAAGTAACTTTTAAATTCTAAGTGGTAAGGTAATATCCACATAGCAAATTAATGGGCTCTAGCAGAAGGAAAATAAAAGCCCCTCTTGTCTGAATGCTCTC
>PNEQ01049711.1:0-56575 GCA_003012365.1 Medauroidea extradentata
CCGACAGTGTCAGCGAAGAAACCAGGACCGAGAGCCAGGTGAGACCAACCAATTTGTTCAAAAATTCGGGAAACATGTAAACACCAGTCTTGAGGGGCAAAGGTCGGTGATTGCTGGAGGTAAGGCACCACAATTCTTTCGAGTACGTTCGGAGAAACAGGAAGTTGATGCATTGCTGGCAGAGGGCCGCCTGGATGATATACCCTGTCAGTTCGTTGTAGATACAGGGGCGACCATTACTGTCGTCAGGCCAGACATCATTGAGCCGGTTCCCCAGCAATCTGAAGATCGAAACAATGGACAGTGCCTGTTAAGAACTGTAACTGGTGTACAACACCAGTGAAACGGAAGATGAATATACAACTAAAGTTGTGTAAACTCGAATTATAACATGAGGTCTACATAGCGAATATTGCAGATGTATGTCTATAGGCAATAGATGATCTGCGCAAAATAGGATGCTGCGTTGACACTCGACTGGGGGTCTCGAAGGTAGGTGAAACAAATTTGGTACTGATACCACAACCGGAACTATTATCACCAATCAGCTGCACAGTAGCTTGTTGTCAGACTCCTGTGTTATTAGCTTCTAGTGAAATTGTGATACCAGGCGCTGTGTAGGAAAATGTGTAAGGCGCTTAGGGTTAATCGAGCCTATGAGAAGGAGTAACCTCCCTGATGGAGTACTTATAAAAATAACTTTGGTTTCATCAAGATCACATAATCTCCCTGTTAGAATGATGAAATTGACTGACAAGAAAATTAGACTTGCGGAGGGGGCAATTATTGGATTGTGTAAGCGTGTGTAGTGTACTTACATAGGATACCTGTGTTATTCCAACTCCCACCGTCAAGTATTTATGAATAAAGGGCTCCGGCTAGCTGGACGGTGTAAGGAGTAGTATCCACAACAGAATTAAATATAAATATAATACTAGTGTTGTAGTATAAGTTGACTAATCGTATATTAAGACAAAACACTGTCAAAGTCCTACAGCATAACTTAAAGTTCTAACTACTTTGAAAAAGCATGTAAATGCAGAACGTAGTGTTTAATATGTCCAAAGGCATATAATTAAATTTGGTGTGAGACTCTAAAATTATTTGAAATCAAAAATTTTATTTAGGTTAAGAACTATACCACAAACATCAGTAAGTCGCCAGTCCAAATACCATTGGCCTATGAACTAATTCAATCACAACAGTTCTCCATTCTACTATCAATTTTGACTGACATTTTTAGTGTCCAAGTTTCTACTGTGAAGTTTCAGTAAAGTTGATTAGATTGCAGCTACGGCTAAAATATAAGAGTATACCAAATGCATTAACCTCTTCTCCATAATATTATGTGTTCAAATATGAAGCGGGTTCCTGACGTCTTCTTCCAGGTAGGTATTATCATACATACACAATTATTCCGTCTTCTTTCCCGAATAGAGGTGTGAATTTCTTGCCACTTCCCCTTTGCCGCTGATGACATATGTTACAACACTCCATTCTCTCCAATCAAAGTAAAACAACACAGATAAAACACTACTACAGAAAAATAACATTAACATTCTCTCTGGAAATGCTTATACCATAATACCAATACTACACACAAAATATATTTACATGCACATTGCATTTACGTAGTTCTAAATTACTTATTCAATTTGTCAATTACTTAGGTCAGTTTGTACTAAAATGATTTTCTGTAGCTACACTAACGTCCAAACGTTATCCTACACAGGTTTCCCAGATACACCTACCTGGGTCTATAGTCTTAAGGGAGGACCATGTAAAAGATACTCTGCCAGAACCACTTACAGATCTCCTAGAGAGGACAAAGGAAAACCTGGACTGCAGACAAGAGAAGGATGTTGCAGAACTCTTAATGAAGAATCAACATGTCTTTTCACATGGTTCACGTGATCTTGGTAGGACATGTGTGGTATGCCACCATATTGATACAGGAGAGGCCACCCCTGTCAAGCAACTTCCCCCCCCGATGTCTGCTTCTTGCTACATATAAGGTGGTTGATGACATTTTGAAGGAAATGAAGGATCTAGATGTGATAGAACCATCGATCAGCCCATGGTCATCTCCGGTTGTGTTGGTCTAAAAGATGGCTCAACACGATTTTCTGTGTATTACCAGTGGCTGAACTATGTGACCAGGAAAGACTCGAACCCACTTCCTCGGATAGATGAAACTCTGCATAACCTGGCTAGATCCCAAGTGTTCTCAACCTTCGAAATTAAAAGTGGTTACTGGCAATGTGAAAAGACCCCAAAGGATAGAGAGAAGGCTGCCTTTTCTGTACAAGGGAAAGGAACTTGGCAATCAAGTAATGCCTTTAGGACTATGCAATGCTCCGGCAACATTTGAACGATTTTCGGATATTTGTCAGGTTTCTTTAGATATGGCATTGTTCTTACAGGGTAAACATTCGAAGAACACCTTACACATATTGATTCAGTGCTTCAGAGGATAACAGCAGGTAATTTGAAGCTAGTTACCAAAATGTTTAATCTGTTTAATAGGAAAGGGAAATTCCTAGGACATGTAGCATCGGCTGAAAGTTTATAAACAGATCCAGAGAAGACAAAAGCAATTAGAGATTAGTGCGGCCATCTGATCGTACACAAGTATGAAGTTTTCTTCGGCTGTGTGCTTATTATCGGCGGCTGGTGCATGGGTTTGCCACAATAGCAAAGCCATCATACGAGATAACTGAGGCTAAAAGAAATTTTTTCGGGACCCCCGAATGTGAATCCTCATTCAGAAAATTAAAGGAAATTTTGGTTTCACCTCCTGTCCTAGGTTATCCTTGCAGTGATGGCGAGTTCATATTAAACATAGATGCGAGAGATGTGGGAATGGTGTTATGTTGTCACAGATCCAGGATGGGAAAGAGCGGCAGTTAAAGAATTTCAACAAAGTGTTACATAAGGCCGAAATAAATTACTGTGTAACTCGCAGGGAGCTCCTGGCAATGGCCACGTCTATTTCACATGTTCACCATATATGGAAGGCATTTTATTCTGAAAACATATAATGCATCGTTACATTGGTTTCTGAACTTCAAAAACCCAGAAGGACAGATAGCTAGGTGGATACAGCACCTCCATGAGTATGATTTTGAAATACAGCGCAGACCTGGTCGCTTACATAACAATGCTGAAACACTGTCCAGGAGGCCATGCGAGCCAATGTACTTTCATTGTGATTGCCAAAAATGGAAGACTGGGAAGACACCAACTGCTTGGAGAGTTCACAACTGACAATGAACATTCTCCTTGGAGTGTTGATAAGACTGGCGAATATCAGAGAAAGGACTCCGCTCTTAGGCCAACACTAGAATCGAAGGAAAAGGTCCAGCACCCAGAGTGGGCTGGGTTATCTTGGCAAAGTACTACAACTAAGGCATACTGGGCACAATGAGATTCGCTAGATCTGAGAAATGGTGTGCTGTACCGGAAATGGGAAAGTGCATATGGCAAAAAAAAAACATGCCTACAGCTGGTACTCCCAGAAATTAGAGTTCCAGGGGTGCTGAAGGAACATTATAGTTCAGCAGCTGGAGGATATTTGGAATTAGTAAGTCTCTCATCAAAGTTAGGTTGCGTTACTTTTGGCTACATTGCAGGGATTATGTCGAGACATGGTGCAGAACATGTGATGCTTGTACAGCAAGAAAAGGACCAAGAACTAGAGGACGTGGTCATCTTCAGAAGTACACTGTTGAAGCCCAATTCGAAAGGATGGCAGTAGATATTTTGGGTCCCTTGTCAGTGACTGAGAGGAAGAATCTGTACCTACTGGTGGCTCAAGACTACTTCACCAAGTGGCCTGAAGTCATACCGATACCCAGTACTTTGGCCGATGCTTTAGCAGAGCATGTATTCTTAAGGTTTGGAGTAGGCTACCACTCCAACTTCACTCCGACAAGGGCCGTAACTTCGAAGCCAAGTTATTCCAGGTGGTGACCAAAATTCTGGGAATGAAGAAGAGATAGACTACTCCTTTGCATCCTCAGTCGGATGGGATGGTCGAGAGGCTAAACCGTACCTTGGAACAGTATATGTTGTCATATAACGATCTATTGAACATTACGTTACATGCCAAATGAGTTTATATATTTTGAAACCCAGCAGTGTTTTCAGTTAATGTAATTACTTTATTGTATACTCCATGTGTCCGAGTGCATTACGTATTTTATTCATTTATTTATTTATTCTCTTAGCACAGCAAGCCCTACTATGTGTATGCATGCTCTGAGGTATTTTATCATAATATTTGTTCTATGCATTTTTTTTAAGAGATTGGTAATGGAGTCAAGTGAATGTTGTCGGGCACGAGGAAGGTTGTCGGGATATAGCCGTGGACAATGTGAGAAGGCTGATGAAAACATTTGAAGATGTGCGGTAGGTGAATTATACTATAATTATTGTATGGACCTATAAAGTTTGACAGCTTAGGTGTGTAACTAGGAGACCTGTAGTTAGATAATACCTATAGTGTACCCTGAAACAGTCTCCCTACCTTTTTAATACTTTCAGCATTATACTGAACTAGCCGGGAAATGGTCGAATTTAGTTTGGAAGGAATGTTACATGACAATTATCACAGTAAGGCACATTACATTTTAAATCATTTGATCACGTTAAATTGTATAGTTGAATCTGAAGTCCACGTTAGTCAGTAATTAAATATTTAAATATTTTTGCATGTAATTCTTCCTGGCATCCACCCTTCTACTAAAATTAATACTATGCAATGGAGACGTGATATATTTACAGTAAACTTCTAGTAAATATGTAGTTGCTTAGCATTAGTTATTATTAGTAGTCATGTGTTCAAACAAACATCACAATACTCATGCTACATACACACTACCGCATTTTCTGTAAGGGTATCCTGGATCATCAGTTAAAAGGTAAACAAAATTAGATGAGATGAGTCTATGCTTACGATGTCCATTTTTATGGCAGACAATCAAAAGGACTGGGATTTCAAGGTACCCCTCCCTGTTTCTCCTTGCATATCGATCAGCTATCCATGAATCCCCAAGAGTAACACATTCGAAGATGCTTTTAGGGCGAAAGCTTCGCCTTCCAAGTGATCTACTGTTTTGGTGGCCAGCAGAAGAAGATGAGCATGCTTCACAGACAGTGTATGCTGATGGACTGCATCGGAAACTGGGCACAGTCCACGACTTTGCTCGGCAACATTTAACGGTCAACAGCGACCGGATGAAAACGAGGTATGACTGGAAAGGACCTGAAGAGACATTTCAAGAAAGGCAACTTATGTGGTTCTATAACCCACAGCGACGAAAAGGATACTATCCGGAACTACAGAAATGCTGGGAAGGCCATCACCAGATTGTCAAGAAGATAACTGACGTGGTCTTCCTGACTGTTTGCAAGGGCTCTCGGACAAGAAAACCCAAGGTTGTACATATTGACAGACTGGCCCTCTATGATGGAACAGAGTCTGTTGTGTCTGCTCGGGAAGAACAGATTTAAGTAGGGGGCAGTGTTGCGAGCCACGACTATCTGGCTGAGCGGTGAAAGAGGATACAGTGACGTCAGTACTAAGAGACACCCGTGGCACCGCGATAATCGGAGAGCAGTGTTAGCTGATATAGAAGCGGCAAGATAAAAGAGGTTCGGCATACATTGTGCCGCTAATGTACTGCGGTGGCCAGCTGCACATCAATATCGGGCAGCAGAAGACGATATCATCTGTTCGTGCTCTATTTTGTGGAGTGGTACTGGAAATGGCGAGAAGTATTGGGTTGCGACAAGTATTCGAGGGCGTCCGGTGAGGTTGATTGCGGCAAGTAGAGTGACGAAGGTGTTTTTGGGCTATAAGATGTTCGTCGGTGCACGTGCATTGGGTCCACCATTGTGAGTGATTAGAAAGAATTTCCATGTATAGAGAGCTTTTATAGATTTACTAATTAGATTTTATACCATTTATGTAAATAGTAGTTATTCGTTTTGTTTGGCATCTTTTAAATTGTGATTAATCGTTATCGACATATGTTTTTGTATAGATTGTTGTAAATAAATTAGGTTAGCTTTATTTGTTTTCTTTCTTTTATCAAAGACCTACATCACCAAACGTACCTAGTCCCGACTTGTATCAGAATGTATATCTGTACCTCGAGGCATAAGAATGACCACATTTTTGTCAAAATTTTATCGTAAACATGGCCACAGTTTTAAGTACTCTGTAGTGGCATACAACATATAGTCACTGTTGTGTCAAAACTTTGGTTTTGGACTACAAACAGCTTGATTCACCAGTGAATAAGGCTCTTCAAACGGCTCTCCTGAAAAATATTAATTTTGTGACATAGTGTCTTATGTCTCCAAGGTACACACACACGCATATATATATATATATATATATATATATATATATATATATATATATATATATATATATATATATATAAGCAGTCACCCGCGGCTTTGCTCGCGAGCATTATTCGTAACCGATAATATTTACTTTAATTGAAAAACCTCTTTGTGCACAAGATTGGTACTTCAGTCATCAAGTGTTAGAATGTCCAAGCGGCTAGTTGAACTAATTCTGCAGCAGGATAAGTAGCTATAGTTGTCCACGCGAAAGCAGTCTTACGTTTGTCCCTGCCACTAACAGCGACTTCGCCTGGGCCTAGTTTATAACCCTGCCAATTTGACATTGTGGGGTAGTTACTGACACCTGAGATAAGAGGTTGATCGAATGAAAAACATCATATTTACCCTGTGCACAACCATTGGTGACGGTGCCCTCAATTATATATTTTTAAAATATCCACTTAAACTTTATTGCCATTACTAAGTTTCAGTGGGTAAAGGTTTCATGGAAACGTATTTGGTGCCCCAAACTTGAGATTAGTGAGATGATATATCGTCGGTGTACTGCCAAAAGTAACCAAGTCAAAATGAGATAAAGTGACAAAAATGCTAGGAATGTGTATATGTTGTTCACGAACAATTGCCCAAGTTTAAAGTCTATTCGTCGTTTCGTACTGTTGTGTTACAGTATATTAACAACACATTTTTGTTAATATCTACAATTTAATAGTATTTTTTAACAAAATAACATTTAGGGCCTATGCTTTAATCCCTTTTTGCAGCATGACAAAACGTCAGCTGATGTTGTAGAGGAACCTAAGTGGAAAGCGAACTGCATTTTTACCTCTTTTAAACGACTACATATAAATTGCACTAATTCGATCCACCTAGTAGTTTTTGTGTGTCAAAACTGAACGTACGCACGCAGTTTTTAACGGAATACATGCCCAGAACCTCCCGGAATTTAGACCTGAGTAACAAACAACTGCGTCACGTAACGTCGAAATAAGTCATTAAAATAAAATGTAATTTTAAAAAATTAAATATTTGTGAATGGGGGCTCATAGAGGTTGTACAACACCACGTCTCGATAGGTTACTGTAGAGTGAAACATGAACTGGGACGTCAAAATACATCAGCGTCGTTCAATTTACACTCCGACCTCGTCTTGGGACCTCGCGACGTGTCCTTCTCTGACGTTTCCTACAATGTTCTATATAGACGCAAAATTCCTAACGTACGTTGTTAATTCTATGTAGCACACAGTTTTCTTGCCCTGCTCGATTTTCAAAAAACATATTCAGGTGGCTTCACTTGCATAGACAAATTTTACATGACTGAATAATTTTTATAGGTAGTCTCTATAATAACCCTCTGCTCTTGTTATCCGAATCGTTATTAATTTGTAATAATTTATCCTTTCTCCAGATTAAATAAAATGAAATTATATTAACTCAACATAAATATACATAAATGAACTGTTCGTGCGCTAAGTCTCTATTAATAAAATAAGTTATAGCTGTCTTTATACAATATGATATATTAACAACACAAATAAGCTGTAACATGACAAGGAATTTTGGTTTTAAAAAATTACTGGAATATTTATTTCAGACAGAAGCGCACCAACCAATATTTGTGCTAATTAAAGGATAGCCAGTTTAATGACGTGAGATATGTGGAATAACATATAAAAAAGCATCGATATACCACAAAGTCTGTAGTTTATGATTTCGTTGCATGTGTTGTGTCGTTCTAATTGTTTTTCTCACATTCCTGAAACCTACGTTTCAAAATTGGTTGTTTCCAACAAACGCAGAAAATATATTAAGAGCTTGTCAGTATTTGCATCCTTTTCTTTTTATAGGTGATATGTTATTGCATTTTAATAGTCATCTCTTTAATATACGGTAATGGTTAGTCTGCAGTAGAATTTCGTTTCGTCCCACGTTTGTTTTTTCATGTAAATTTTCAAATAAATTACGTGAGATGTAGGTCTTGGCATTCGTTTAAAGACAGTAGAACTTCATATCGAGTCGATGGGACAGTAAACGAGATGCAAACCAACAAGCGTGTCTAATTCCGGTGATACGCCTACTTCATGTAAGGAACAAGATCATAAAACTCGCGAAGAACGCAAGGTCAAGCGGGCAAAGGTTCAGTCGAATTTAGATACAGCCTTGGTGGAGCTCTGGACTGGAGCAATGAATGAGCTTTCCTTTCCTCGAGCTGTGATTTCCAAACAGGTTGGTGATAACGGCACAGCACATTAGGTTAACTACCTGCCATTGTGTGTTACGGTGCTTGTAAGGGGAGAAGCAGTGATGTGAGGGATGACTGAGGTTCTTGCTGACACGTTCTCCTGAAAACTGACATTCGGTAGACAATTTATGCGACGAGTGGTTGGAACGGCGCATACTATCCGGCCTGTAAAATCGTTACCTATCTCGGAGCTCTGGCGCGAGCAAAGACTGGCATGTCAAATTATGTTCTGTGTGGCTTACTGCCTATTTAACGTACACATATGTAACCACTGACATTTTCGTTCATCTCGGTAAGGCCCACATTGCTACTCAATCTTTTACATCGTTTTAAATACTCTGGAAATTATTATTGCTTTTTATTTTAGTATCAACAAACACTAGAAAACATCCTCTCATGATTTTGCCTTTCATTTTTATTCATGTAGCAATTAGCTACAGCTGCAAATATAAATTTTCCTACAAAAGCGATATAATTGAAAATGACTGAACACAGCCGAATATAACTTAAATAATTCATTTAACCTCAGGTAGGTAGAAATGGCTAAACAATTTGGTCAGTGAAAAATCTGTATCATCGTTCGGTGCACCCATATGCCTGAATTTAATGTGTACATGGTCAGCAGTTTTTAAGATATTATAGTTCGAAGGGAGCATTATTAGCTAGACTGGAATAAATCAAAACAGTTTTTTTACGTGCGTAGTTTCTTAACATTGATTAAGTTCCGAGGACTTAACGCTTCGGAATACTTTCTTTAAAATATTGTTCCCTAACAGACTAGAAACGTGCTTAAAGCGCATTAGTTGTCGCCTTAAGAAAAGAAGACGCATTCAAATTTCTAAAATATAAAGTTTTATCGTTGCTGACCTAAAGATGAACTTTCAAAATGCACGCGTAACAAAATGGCGCCCAGAAATGTACTGGAAAACCAAACATTATGTATACTCTTGTGTTAAATAACAGATCTATGAAATGGGGACTTCTAAGTGTTCACCCCAATCTGTTCCGCTACTATCTAGACCAGTGTCATGAAGCCATGTTAGTAGTATTCTATTTACATTTTGATAAGTGTTTACAAATCAATTAATAATTATTTACTGTTTCATTAATCGTTATAACGAATTGTAAGTTACTGACTACCTTCTGAACAATGTAAAATGAGTTATCTTTAAGGTCACATGAAAGCATCTCTTCACCAAGTCATTGCTAAATTAATAGTCTTGGTTAGCCTGTTATATATGTAAGGGTATGTTATGGGTAGGGGATAAGTTTTGGGTAGGAGGTAGGTGTAGGTTGAAGATATAGGTAGGCGAAGGGCTAGGGGACTGTAGTTTAGAAGTGGGTGGTAGGAGGTTGGTGACAGAGGTTGAGGTAACCGGGTCTCAAAGATGGGTGGTGGTGTTAAACTGAACGGTTACACAAAAACAACTCGCAGGGTAGTCCAATAATTTTAAACATAGTTAGTATTAGAACACGTTCTAAGGAAAATGTTGTTTGAAAATATTTTAACATTACATTCTCAACTATTTAGGCCATGTTGCAGCTATCTACGTTTAATAGTTCCAGATATACAAAACTTAAAAAAAAAATAAATAAATAAATAATAATAATAATTGAAAAATGTTCATAAAAGTGAACGATTTTAGTTTTTGTTCGAGTTTGGAGGCACATAAGGGAAATATTCTCATCCTACGAGGAAAGTGAAGTTGAAACAATGTGTAGTTATTTTAATTAGCTTTAATTTAAGCACATAACGGTGGCTGTAGACGTACTAGTTTTCCCATTGTGTAAAAAAAAAAATTGAAAATTACATTTCACTAGAAAAAAATTGTAATAATTCCTGTGATGATTTGTGAGAATTTTAATGAATAAAAACCATTACTCAATTTATAAGGAATGAAGTATGTAGTCAATGAAATACTTTGATTAAATATGACATTAATAGTAGTATTCGCAGTAAAAAAAGTGCGGTTTCGACATTTTGTCCGCTTTGAGGGTTTTTGTACCTAATCGTCATGCCACATTCTGTTTGTCCCTCCGTCTGCATTTCTCCAGAGAGTGGATTATCCAGGTCATTTTCGTCATCTGTCTTGTCATCAGTCTGGATGACAGGAACATTTAGGAATTATTTGTCCACAAAATGTGCACATATCAGAGCTTAAGCCTTGCTTTGTGGCAAGTGGAGCCCCCAGCGCACTATTCTTGCACCTACAGTAAATAAATTCGAGGCGTATTTGTGGAGCCGCACCCCTTTTATGTAATGATTTGGGTTAACCACTAATGAATTCTCGTCCAACCCCAATTATAAACTTCTTTTACCACCTCAACCACTTTTGCATTTGGTGGTAGGTGCGGTAGACACAATATCTGCCAACATTTTATGTTAGGGTAAACGAGCCAAGTTAACATTCGCATGATCTGCTACCTCGACGAGAAGAAGGTATCGTAGACCACGTAGATAGTTGTGGATGTCTTCCTCTTATTCGGAGTAACGAGTCACTTTTCTCCAGCTCTGGCAATAACCTCGTGTCTAACATCTGGTCGTAGAAAAACTGTAGCTGAATCTACCAGATTATGATCCTTTCAGAGAAGGCTCAATAATTTGGTTTTCCCTTGACAAACAAGGGTAGAGATGATGTCGGGCCCACTGAATGCGAGTAAAACAATTTCTAATCCAGAGCAGAATCCCAATTCTCCTCGATTGAATGAAACGGTGGAAAACTGCGCGCAACCTGACTCACCTCTGCCACTTTTCTGGAAGTAGACATTATCGACGGTCGAGCCTAAGCCACTCTCCTATTATCAGTGTGATCTGAAAGGACGTATTTGTCTCGAGTATGGTTATCACAATATCAATATATGCATCTTCTAAATGTCTTTCACTCTCAATGCCCTAATTTTCACATTCACGAATTTGTCTGTACCGAGGTACCTGAAAATGCAGCTTCTTCGTCATAATACGTAGACGCATTGTCCTGTTTACACCCAGAAAGTGTTGCTGACGCCATGTTTTGTACAAATGATGACCTTACGACAACTAGGCAATAGGTCGTGTTGAGTTCTAGGCGCTATAGGGTACAGTTCACTTAGTAGGGGCATTCTTGTTTACTTAAATATATTGGGGTTTAAATATTGGAACTACTTTACACAACAGCAATTTAATTTTCATGATCGTTTTATATCAGCTAACAGTGTCTAAAAAAATCAGTTGGATGAGTGCAAAAACTCATCCAACTATTCATTCAACCTAAAATTTGCTTATAAAGTTTACAAAGAATACCATAGTGAATACTCACGTTAGGTTCTTACACGAGATAGAAATTTTTTTCTTAACTTTGGTGGTTTGACAAAGTGTTTTAGTTGAAATAAGTTTATGGTTATTTCATTTATATGAATGAAATACATTAGATGCAATTCCTTCTTCAAAGTATTTTGCTATTTGTTTATTAAAATTTCAGCAAATCATCACGGGAATTATTTACATTTTTTTCTTGTAAAATGTGATAGGTCTAGCAATATAATTATGTACAAAAATTAAAGCTAAATAAATATAATACATATTATTTCTCATGACTTAGGGTAAGCAGTTTTCGCATTATTTGACCCGAAAATCGACTAAAACCACAATTTTTCACTTTTTATTTAAATGTCAATTATTTAAAAAATTGTATCTCGGAAACTATTATACTAATAGAGCAGCAAACTTGGATTTATATTACAGGTACCGGTCCTAATAATATGTAAAAAATTTAAAAACATGAAGTTACAACTCTCTTTCCATGTCTACCCAAAATAATATATTTGGTGAATGACAAAATCAATTATTAAGATGTTTTACTTTTATGGTGTGACATATGATTTGTAGTGTTTGGGTTATAACATTTCACGTAACTAAATCCACAACGAGACGATGCATATTATTTTTAAAAGAAATTTCTAAACTTTTCGAAACAATAAATTTTGTTTTATCTGTAACTGTTTGCGGTTACCACATTTAAATTAGTCAGTTGTTTGTGTAACCGGAGATTAATATGTTTTGAATTATTAAAGCATTAAAATATATTAGCATTTACAAGACGTGATAAAGGTCCTCTCTTCGACTGCCGGTGGGGACACGACTTAAATATGTCGCACAGCTTCCTACCACTTCCACCTTCACTTGACCACTAGGCCAGTCAATATATACTTTAAAAAATTTAACATATATTATATTTAAATAAAATACAATTTGATGACAAACAACGACATTACTTAATAGTGCACAAACAATAAAATACCAGTTTTTTTTTTTCAAAGAAATGAAACCTTAAATTATATGTTCAGTGTTGTGTGTTGTTGTATTACTCCCACCATATTCACATATAGACAAAGTGACAACACATTTGTAACTTTATTTTTAAAAAGTTAACACTCCCCTCACTCTTGTTAACACACACACATACATACAAGTATATAATATATATTTATATATTGTTGCGTGCCATGTACCTGGAGGTCGGTGGTCGGCAGCTGTTTCGTAACACTTTGTGGACAAGCGCCTGTATCACTAGCTGGGCGGCTACGTGATGGAAGTCACGCCGAAACTACGTCATAGATACCTGTCCCAATTGCGCCTTTACCCTACGAGAGTGGCTTAAGTGACTCAAATCACGTCCGAAACATGATGAAATGTCTAATTTTAGGCCCTTGTATTTCGGTAATTCCCCTACTGTTTTGCCTAGAATATAAGGGCTAAATCGACAAATTCGGGGAGAGTTCGCTATTGATCGTGCTAGAGGAAGGTGCTATGCTTGTGGAGAGAGATTGGTGAAGACATCTTGGTGACGTCAGAGTCTACTGTGAGGCGGCAGGCGGCTACCTTAGGAGCAGTTTTTGGCGAACCAAGAGGACTGCTGCGGCGGGCTGACGAGCGAAGAAGGAGGTGCGCGACGGGAGTCGAACCGAAGACCTCAAGAGTGAAGACAGCGGTGCACTCGGGGTGCTGCGCAGCACACGGCGATTCATCACCACTGCGGACTATTAAGGTTGTACACTGTCACTATTTGAGAGACTGTTGATTTGATATATGACTGAATTTTATTGTGATTTTTGGTGTTTAATTAATTGATGATAGACATTTTTTGTGCTTCGCTTCAATTTTCAAAGTTAATTATCGTGACTGTGACACAGGAGTAATTTTGTGCATAACTAATTGTGTTGTGAGAGTTATAGTTGATTGCTGTTTTGTGTATTTCGTAGCTTTGTGAGCTATTAAATCCAGTACTTAATTTAACTCTTTTATTTATAATTATAAGACCTCTATGGGAATTGCCCACAAATAAAGTTTTTGCGTAAACTTGTAACTATATATATAAGGTAATGCATCACAAACTGCTACAATACATTTTTGCGTAGACATATCAAAGAGGAGAAGATAAGTAACCAATTTTTTTAGCGCGTTAATTACAAATTTTTCCGTGTATATGATTGTATAATACGCTAAAAGGAAAACAAAATGCGACCCAGGCAATATGTGGTATCTGTAGAATGCAATTAATCTGAAAACTGAGCAGCTGACAAATTAAAACGTAGTTTATATAATAAGACCCAGAAGCATATTTGTCTTGTGCAGACCGTGGACAATGACTTCTAGAAACGTATTTAGTTAAAATTAAATTTGAAGTGAATGTATTGTACAAAATTTGATTGTACACAATTTTTATGCATATGTAGCAGGTATCGTTCGTAGAAAAAATTGTTTGTAGGATACTTTTAGTCACAACTAGTTAAATAAAACATATACACACATACACACACTCTATAGGAAACATAATGAAATCCAAGGTAAAATAAAGCACGTATTAAAAACCTCTGGGGTTTTTTAATACCTCACTCTGCAGCCAGATTTTTAACAAGGACCTGAAAGCTGATGTTGGTTTTTCCGTTCCTTGGCATCGTTTATAAAATTGATTATTTTATATATAACAATACTGAAAGAATATGCTGTCAAATTATAAACATAGCGGTAAAAATTTTATTTATGATGCAGACGCAGGCTTTTCGAACACTTCGTGTCTGCGCCAAGTATTATTGTCATTTATTTAAAAAACCTATTTAATTGTAAAAGCAACTGCAGCAGTTTAGTCTATGACAATAACAAACACTGCAAACATATTTTCATTGAATGACAACGGTTTGCCATTGGTCATATTTTTGCAACATCCCTCCGAATCTAATAACTAACCAGCGTAAAAAGCCAGTCCTTCTTAATAGCAGACATAGTAAGATTAAGAAAAGTGTTAAAACGTAAGTTTTATATGAAGTCCGTGAATACTCTCGTTTAGAACTATCTTAATTAAACAATTATAACTTGGGGCCGAAAAATGTCACTGATTAATTACCTGCATGTTTGCTTAGAATGCACTGTCCTATACATACTGAAGCCACGACTATTTGTCCACTAGCTACTACTCAGTAGAACAACAGACAATAAACGAATAGACGGGGCTCGAATATTTATAGTACAATGGATTCTAGCATGCGGATAATTGAATCAGCGAAATTTTTCCGTCCCTACTTATAAGAGCGGAACTCGGCAAGCACTGGAGTTTAAATCAGTTATTGATTACTAGAGGTACGTAAATTTCGCGGATTCATCTGGCAACAGCCTATACTTGTCAGTCCTATATACCCACTGGCCACAATCGATTATATATTGGCTTATAACCGTACAAGCAGGTAGCAAGCTATAGTACTTCGCATTATTTCTTTATTTACTACTGGCTTGCAGTAGTCTCACGCGTTTCGTAACAGCCGCCAGCAAGTCACAGACATAATAATGAAGTATACATAATTGGCGTTTAACATGACCTGGAATGTATCTGCGAAATTTACGTACCTCTAGTGATTACTACTTCACACTCTTGCCAAGAAACGCTACAGCAAACGTTTACCGTATACACTTAGGCCACTTTTCCATGTTACTGGCGCAGGTACGGTCAACTGTCGCGCCTGACCGCCTGGCGCGTACGGCCTGCTGGCACGTAGGATTTTCTGACACGTACGAGGTATTGACGCTAATATTACTTAGGTGGTTTTCCTTCTAGATATAAGGCTTTAACGTCAGAGGGGTGGGCCTAGCTTATTCAGTTCTATTGGTCGAAATAATGAAGAAATACTTCCTCTCCTTCTGGAGTGAAAGACACATGCTATTCGCCAGCAAAAAATAAAGATGGAGAACCAGCTTCGTTTCTGTTGGCCACAGCAAATGCTAAGGCGTGGTTTAAAGGCATACGGTCAAGTGTCGATACGGTCGATCGCTGTACCACCAAAAAAATCGAATAGTCAAGAAAAACTTGTTGCCAGGAAAACAGGTCAGTAGTCCCATACATATTACACCACGAATTCCAAGTCTTCTAGTTTCTTTTATTTGAAATGAACAGTTGTAAAAGATTTGATACTGTATCAATTTAGATAAAACGTATTTCATGGGGATTATTAACTATAGGAGGTTGTTAGAAACTTGAATGTGTTATGTGGGATTGCTCAGTCAGGTGACGAGATTTTTTTGATCACTTGGAATGAATAAATGCCTACAGATAATTCAAAGTTGAAAGAGGGTGGAAATCTAAAATGCTTATATATTTTATAAATTTGTTAAAATTTTAGTAAATGTGATGATCATAGTGTTACTATATTTAATTTACTTATATATGTTATGCTTCTTTCTTAGATATTTTGAATGCAGTACGTTCACTTTTAAATTTTTTGGTTATGGTACTGTACACTGCTTAAGGTTTTACTTGTGATTTGGCAAGTTTCTTCTACCAACTGCAGCTTATCCTGCTCTCAAGAATGGTAACCAGGAGATGATAGAAGAGCTGCTCTCGTAACTCTTTGGACACTTGAAAACTTCACTCGCTTCCTGAGTGAACAACTCAAATCTTTAGATTTTGTACTACTCATGCTAACCTCGAGACAATAAAACCACCATAAGCAAACTATTGACCCATTACTTGCCAACATTATTAACTAGCGTGATATGCCAGTTGGTGGAGGGAGGGGGGAATCAATAGGCCTACTGTACACAGTGAATTTTTTCTTCTCTTCCTTTTCACTTCACTCTCAATTTCAAAAACTCCAAAAAGTTTGCACATGCCTGTTAGTTACTAAATTACAATTTCATTTTTATAAATAACTTGGCTTCAAATATAAATGTAACTAAGCTAACACAAACATGTGCACATATTTGTTAGCTACATAGATTTGATGTAAGATAGCCTACTTTATTATTGCTAAAATTGCAGGCCTTGTATGAAAACAGTAATTAATTTACAGTGATTTACGTAAGTAGCTCAATACAGATAAATATTATTAAAAAATGAGTTTATATGTGCTTCATGTAAATACTTATAACACGAAAAAACCTTCTGCCTATTTAGTTATTCGAGTAGAGCCTATAAAAGTGTTATCATCTTCATAAATTCGTATTTCACAACATATTTGAACCCTCAGCTGTATACTCAGTTATTCAAGAGGTTAGAAGAGATAGAGGAAACTTCCATCTTCAGGAATTTAAACAGTGACATGAATAGAGATTTCAAGTGTTCAGTAAGCCGCGCGACACTATCTGCTTGAGTGATTGAGCAAAACTGTTCATGTAACTGAGCAAACCAGCCTAACCTCGCAACATATTCATGCTGGCCTAGTTCTTGCAACATTTATTTTATGTCTGTTGCACCTATAGGGTGATATAGTTTGGAAATATCCTCCTTTGTAATATTTTCACTGCAGTGATTTATTTTGTACTGCAAAAATTTAATGAAGGAAGAATTTATAAGTGTAGCTTGGAAACTGTTTTAACACGAAGTAATAACTCTATTTTAAGAAATTAATCATACCTGAATGTTCGAGATCCTAAACATAATAGGAATGTTTCTGAGATTAAATAGCTTGCCACACATAAGTTAATTTGGAAAAATGCTGAATACTTGGCGGGAAGAAGTAAATTACAAAATAACTGTTAAAATGGATTAAATAAAAATCACACAAAAAGGTTAACTGTGCGTATTCATAGAATTAATGACTGCCACCACACTTTGTCACTGCTGTTAAGATGTGATACCACTGCCATAATACAGAAACTGCAATAATGTTTTTCATTTAAAACTGTGGACATGGTGACGTTATTTTGAAAACTATGTATAACATACAATTTTGTGCACGTACTGCATTGCCGACTCACGTATGATTTAAAGATGAAACAAATTGCCTATGGGTTCAAAGAGTTTAGAAAAAGGAAAGCTCTGGCAGAACAGAATGTCAACGCGGATCGTCTGGAAAGTGCCCAATTTAGACCTCTGTTTTCTCGCCTCCAAAAAGTGAACCGACCTAACTCGATCAACTTCTGCTCTTGAGCAAGCTTAAATTGTGTTATCCTATAAAACAATGAACACAAACTACTGAGAAAAAACGTAGGTCTACCTTAACGTTCAAAACATAACCAAAACAACAACTGAGTGAAACTGTACATAATATTCAAAATAGCATAGCAAGAACCACTAGGGCTTATGAACATAAAGAATGTTATGTACAGGTATGTGGCAATGAACAGGGAGATGATCAGGTTTGATAGATACACTTAATTTTGTTCTTACTATATATTCCAAGTAAGTTAATTCCAATTGCCCAGTACCGCGTAATGCTGGAATTGCAATAGTGCGATGGACGTGACACAATGGCCACGACATAAAGTAACTTCTCAATCAATCAGCATCAAGATTTTTATATCAGTTCGACTAAAATTGTATGCCAACACAATTCCTAAAGGGAAAGTGTTTTATCTTATTCGCAGTACACATGAAAAGTGAAATTTAATTTTGTACCAGAACATTGGCGAAACTATTAAGTTGGCAGTAAATAGCAGTTATTTGTTTTGCACATAAACAGAAAATTATAAAATTTTCATGAAAAAGCATAATGGTAACTGTATTTTCACACATGGAATGATTAATAATAAAAAAATTATAAAATAACAGGTAACTACTGGTAACATATGTAGTGGTAGGGAATTATTAACGTCTAATAATGTTATAGAATATATGGCGAGGAAAAAAAACTACTGTACACAAAAACGAGAATATTTAGTGTTGCATTGTGCCCTTTGTGTCCCGTTTTCTGCACTGATGTGATTCCAACACAATACACTACATATTTTTGCAACCCTGCAGTTTTTGTACGCGGTGACAAAAAATAATTTGTAATAATAAAATCATATCAGTAGTGTAGCCAGGTTTCATTTGCGGAGGTCAGATTTGATAAAATTCTTGCTAAAAATATGTACAACAATTATATTAAATAACCTACTTCATTTTGCTGTCCATAAAAATAGGCCTACACGCAACTGAAAAAATGTATGTTATGGCCAACATTAATTAAGTACTTTTAGTACCACTAAAGACAAAACTATAGGCTACTGTAATGACGTAGACCTAATTAATGTTATAAATTTAAAAAGTTTTTTATCCATGGTCTCTCTGGCTTCACCACTGGAGCAGGTATGTCATCATTTTTCCTACATCAATACTCACTAGTATTCAGGATCACTCTATCTGTATGTACAACACTCAGAATTTCCCTCCACAGCTGGAATTTTGGACTGAATCTTTCATGGCCTGTAGTATGTAGATAACCCTGTGTGAAAAAATACAACTATATAAGAAAGGTAAATACAATTATGTTTGCTGTTTATTGCAAAAACAACATTATTTTATAAAATTTGTTAATTTACAACAGTTATATAGACTAAGTTGCCACTCTGCTAGATTTAGATGAGGCTGTACTGAAATTCTTCTCTCTAGACCTGAAAGCAGCAATTTTTGTAAATATTATGGATCACTACAAAACATGTACCAACTAAACTACTTTTTTTTAATTTTTTTTTTTTCTTCTTGCAATTGGGCCTCAGCCCTGTGGCAAGGATTTGCTTAACCTACCTCTTCTCAATTTTCCGACCCCATCAACCGTTTCCTAAACTCCCTCACTCCCGTCATCTCAATCACATCCCTCACCAATTCATTCCAGTCCTTCACTGACCTCACCATCATAGTGTTTTTTCCTCACTCTGTCCTCTTCCCCACCCTCTGTATCTTCCACTCATGATTCCTCCCTTCCCCTGAATAAACCTATCTGTATCTTGTCACCCTCACCACCTTAAACATCCTTACCAGCCGCTCCACTCTCCTCCTTTCCTGCACTGTGCCCCACCCCAGTCCTCTCACCACTACTGATGGTCTGAAATCCTCCTCTCTCTCCCCTTGTGCCCTCCACTTATTTGTGACCCACCTAGCAACCCTTCTCTGCACCTTTTGCATCTCTATCACTTCCCTTCCCACATATGGGTCCCAGACCACCGCCGCATACTCCAAGATGGGCCTCATCATTGTTTTGTGTCCTTTTCTTTCACTTTCTTGTCTGTGCCCCTTAACACCATTCCCAGCAGGGCCAGCGCTCTTCTACCTTTACTTGTAACACACTTCACTTGCTCGTCCCATCTTAAGTCGTCCTGAAGAATAACTCCCAAATATTTATATCTGTTCACCTCTCCAATCTCCTGTCCTCCCCATCTATGTGTCTCTCTGACTATCTCTCTTTTCTGCGTGAATCTCAGAATTTTTCGTTTTTATTTACGTTAATTTTCATCTCATTTTCCTACTTCCACTGTTCCAATTTGTTTATGGAAAATGTTTCTAGAGATGTATGTAGTCCTACACAAAAAATTATGCAGTTAAGTTACGTTGTTGGGTTAGTTTAGGTTAAGTAAGGTTAGGTTACCTAACAGAAACTAAACTTATCTCACTTCTTAAACTAACTTAACATAACCTAACCAAAATTACTACTTTTAACTTCACTAGAATAATTTTTCATTAGTCAACTAATGTCTAAAATCCATAGTATGGCCGGTATGAAATTAGTAGTGATTCTTATTATTTACCAAAAGCGTAAATAACTATTTCTATACTTTGTCTAACGCTATATTTGTACCATATTAAAAATATAATAACACCCTGAGAGCTTTGCGCCTACGGTCGCAGTTTGTCCACAACGCAATATGCCTAACATAAATGGTAAACTGCTTGTAAGACTGTATTCAGACAAGATATATTTTGCCTTTATCCACACAATTTAATAAAAACAGAACACAGTTACCGAAGTTAGTTTTTAATACTTTCAATTGTACGTAATATTTGGTTTTGCTAAATATACTTTAATTAAACGTCCTGATCGAGTAAATTTAAAGATTTACAAATGTTTGGGCTGGTTTAAGTGCATTTTATTACATTAAAAAATACATGCTGCCACTTTATAGCACTAAATGAAACGTACAATGATTTCAACATACGAAGATTGTAAACATACTCTAGGCCTTAACAATTACACAAATACACTAATAAATACTATACAGATTTCACTTACCTTGTAAAGCGTTGATTTTCCAGATTTTTATCAT
Source organism: Medauroidea extradentata (assembly GCA_003012365.1). Taxonomy (NCBI): domain Eukaryota; kingdom Metazoa; phylum Arthropoda; class Insecta; order Phasmatodea; family Phasmatidae; genus Medauroidea; species Medauroidea extradentata. The sequence continues at coordinate 21,107 of PNEQ01049711.1, forward strand.
CCGACGTATGGAGTACTATATGTTAAAGCTTACAATGATTGTTATTCAAATTATTTAAAACATACAACACGTGCAACAATCAAGGAGGTTAATTAAGATTACAAAACCATAGCGTGGCGGAAAGCGGGTCCGAGAAGGAAGCAGAGTAGGCAATTTACGAAAATAAATTTTCTTTCTCGTAAGTAATAGCAAATTTTTAAAATATAGACCTGCAAAGGCTGTATTGTCATATAGTTAGTAGTGTAACATGTTATAAAGAAATGTTCTTTCATGGTACATGTTACAAGTGATAAATATGCTTATTTTTAAAGAAATTAATAACGAGTTTTTTTACGGAGTGGTCTGTATTTTTATTTACATGGAGAATTCCGTATTTTCTTATTTACGTACACGGTGTCCGTAAATGAACGGCACATTTCCGTAATATTTTTCCGTAAATTAACGGAAATTTTTAGCAATGTAAAGAAAACTCACATTTCTGATTATAAAACAATTGCCGACGAACCCACGCACCTCGGGTTGCAAATTCCGATGACGTTGAACTACTTTGACTCATGTTAGCGAAACAATTAAGTATTTTCTCCAGTGTTAAAAGATAAGTGACGGAGATGAGTTACAGTATTTGAGAAACGGCAGCGACTACCCGGAAGTCCACTCGACTGGTGACCCCTAAGTACGATGTCAACCGCCCCGCAGTTTGACGACGACGAAGAAATTATCCTTTTCCCACCGGGGTAACGGGTTCGTATCCCGTGCAAGACTTTGCGATGGGAAATACTATGACATCATACGAGCATATTGCGCGCGCTCTTTACACTGAGCTAAGACAATTTATAGTTCACTGTTATTGAGTGCGCTAGCTGTTAAATGTATTCATCAAATATTTTGTCCAGTGTTACTGTTTATATTACATAGTTTCACGCGGGCAAAGACGCAGCCGGCCAGCTAGTATTATATAAGAAGGGAACAAATACTGTATTGCTCTTAGATGAAAGGAATAACTCATACCTAAAGAGTTCGGAGTTGCTCATCTCTCTTCCATTTTCGGATCCGTGCCCGCTTGCATCTCACAGCATAATAATCTCAATGTCTTACGTTTCCATTATCGTGGTACGCATACGCTTGCGTGTAACTGTAGAACAGGACTCAAGTGTTTCTAATAGGTTCCCGTGTCCGCATGCGAGTTTGTTTTGTTTACAACTATCGTAGAGAAAAAAACTGGAAGTATGCTTCAGAGAATATTCTAAGCAATCTTGTTGAAATTGTTATGCGTAGAGAACTTTTGTCGAAATATTGCTCAGTTAAAACTATACTTTCAAGGAGTTGTGTAAATGGGATGCAGATGTGTATTACATTTGCTGATTTGTCCCAGCAACATGGTTGTTGCTACATTGTAAATTTGTAATATAAAAACTTACCCTCTCTGGTCAGAAAACAAACCTATTAAATAGCAAATATGTCCATGATTTTGATAACAGAGAATGTTGATCATTTATTACAGTATCCAAATAATTTTAACATTAGTACTTGCTGTTGATGTAAAAATAGGCAAATTAATATTTACATAGCATTTAAAATGTTCATATTCTAATGTAATGTGTAACTGTGAGGCAGCCATGTTAATTTTGAGTGTTACAAAAATTGTAATTAATGTATTTGTTATCGTAATTGATTTATGGTTAAGATTTCTTAGTCACGTCATTGTAGTGTAAGAGATTTTATGAAAGGGTATGGAGCAACGCCATAATGAAAGGAAAATATGGTATTGTTCAAATATAGCATTTTCTTTGTGGTTGTAATGTCCTCCTTTATAAGTGATTTTTTTGATAGCTGTTTAATAAAAGTTTATATCTACTTTCTAAAATCAATTCTGTAATATTACATTAATTCCGATGCCTGACTCACTTGTGTGTACCATACATCAGTATAAAATCGAATGTCGTAGGTTCCGCAGGAGTGGATTGGCCATTCGAATGTTTCTAATGTTCGGAAATAAGCGATATATTTTACACTCGTATGGTTGTAACCTGGTGCAAAAATAAACAGGCATATAGGTTAACTAGGAAAAATTTAACAAGCATACTTAGAAGAAAGCGGAAAATTATGTTCGTACCTAACATGTCTTTTGTGTTCTTGGTAACATTATGAAATTGTAACGGGTCCGGATTTGTGAGTCTCACACTAGAATATTCACGAACTGAAATAACTTTTATTGAAAATAGTAATATTATCCATTTTTACACTTAACTGTGCAAGACGGATTGTAACGCGAAATATTCAATCTGTGGATTCAGTTGCTTGACGAAAAATATAATATTGCCTATCAGAATAAAAACTTTATGTACATAGTGCCCGGATTTAATCGTCTTTTACAAATTTGGTGATTGAGTGTATTGGCATTTTATGTTTGAAAATGCACAGTTACATCTTGCAGTGGCAGACGAAACGCATGGGAAAACTGTATAGGGAAGCGCGCGCAGTGTTGGGTTACCCACGTGGAGGCCGAGCCCGAGAGCCCGGACGAGCGACCTGGCCAGCTGTTGAGGGCGGGTGATGACTCCGCTGCTCCGCTGCGACGTGGCAACATCGCCTTGCCGGCAGCCTGCTCGTTGGCTCTCGGAAGGGATGGGAAAGGGTAGGCGCTATGCCCCTCGCGTGACTGGGTACCAGGGGGGAGAGAAGAGGACAATACTTAGAGTAAATATAGGGTAGAGGGAGTCTTCTCTATACAGCTGCATACGAAATTGTGTGTTCAACACGTGTCACGTGACTTTAGTGAAATATACGCGGGAGATTTGAAATAACATTGAGAGAAAAGATAATAATTGCTTAATTATCACATCCATGTTGGGTTATTTTGGTACCATATGAACATACGAACTAAGGAGAGCATACTAGCATATTATCGCATAGTACAATTGCGTAGAAATTTCAGAGCGACAAATGTAAACAATGTCTGCCATGTTACTGTTTTCCTTAACCCAGCTGTTTTTAGTAAGAAGTAAATATTAGCTACGTACTTACTGTCAGGTTTTGAACCGAGATCTTGGTGACACCACATGACTAAATATATATTCTGGAAGGTACGACATGTGTTTCAAACAACACGACTGCATTTTAACGCCGATAAAACATAAATAAACAGCACCAAACTCTCGAGACCATGTTGGACACACATTTGTGACGTCATGCTCCCTCTACTATATATTACCTCTATGGGACAATACATCCCCCCCGTCTGACTGTCTCTCCACGACTGAATGCCTCCGCCGCCGTTTCCTCATGTGCCATCCGAGGCCGTGCTGTTGCGAGACCAAAAGCCGAAGCTTCCATAACTCGCTGGGTGTTTGTCAAATCAAATGCACCCCGACAGTCTAGTTTCAAATCATTGGAACGGCGCACAGTGGTCCGAAATGTAGTTGTCCGCGCCAAAAATCAGAAAAACGCAGATAACTATTTTAAACAATTTGTTACACATAAATAGGCTTATAAGTATAGTAGAATATGTGCGTCCCAAAAATAAGAATTATTTCAAGCTAAAAGGATATGAGATAACAACTCCTAAAACCGAAGGAGCCTTCGCAATCAAACGTCAATATATAAAACAAATTATGGGTGTGTCATTAAATATTATTGATATTTTATAGTCCATAAAATCACTTTCGGTAATTTCCAATATCATAATAGCACTTGTAACATGATTAATGTATTGTTTAGTAATGTCTCTTTGAAATGAAAAGAGTATTTATAGAACACTTGAATGATCACCATTCCATTATAATCCATGTATAATAATTGCTCTTAATAAAAGTATGCATAGACTTACAATTTCATACAAAAATAATTTAAAAATAAGTAAACGGACAATAAAGTCTTTTCCCTCGAAAATCACTGGTTGACTTATAGCAACGTAATACTCAGCAGCATTGTACAATACAGAATATACACATTTGTGTGCTATTATTTCATTCTGTTAATGGTTATTGTTAAGTGGTCCTAAAACATGTGTCAAATCATTTTGTTATTTATTTTCAAACTCGAAATTTAAATAATGAGCACACGAATGAAACTTATTTACAACTACACGAAAACAATGACCATAAACACTGGTGACAAAATGTCCAATTCATGTTAAATTTATCATATAGACCCATATATACATAAAAAAATTTTTTTAGCTATAGACACTTGGAAGAATATTCTCATGAAACATTTATGAATAATCAAGTATTTATTTTTTAATGGGTTATTATTTTTTTGTAATAATCTTTCACCTTTTACTGCTATATCTTTCAAAATGGTTATAATTTTTTCCCACTTTCTTCTTACTTCTTTACTTCACTTCTTCTTGTTTTTCGTTCCCTTCCTATCTTATTTCTTCAAAGAAAAGCACCATTGCATGTTATGTGTTACTGTCGTCATCACTGTGTTTATTATTATCTGCAATATCTTCTTCGTGTAGAAGTTGCTGAAGGACATTGAGAACTTCAGGTGGCTGTGATTTCAGATTTTTGCTTGGTAGCTTACGCAGGGTGGATAGATATGGATCAGATGAAGCCATCAGTCTGTGAAATAATTCAGACATATTATTCTTACGGGATGACTTCCGTGTGTGTAATTCTCGAAATTTGCGAACATCTTTATTGCGTGCTTCTTGCGCTTCTTCTGTTAACTCCCCCATTGGTAACAGACACTCCTCTACTATTACAGGTCCGTGCAGTAACACCTTATGTACAGTAGGTGGCATGTAATACCACTTGTATTTCTTTACGTACATCTGTGCTGTCTCCATGCCATACTTTGCAAACACTTCTAATTTAATTTTACGCCCGCTTGAAAATACGTTCAAAATCACAGCAAATCTAATCAGTAAGTCTTTATCAAAACCTGTTGCCTCGTGAGCTTCTTCGGGTTTTCCGAAAAAACGTCTTGCAGTATTCCCGGTGTTGCTCGTTCCAGACCCTTGTTTTGGTACATCAACAATTAGCCCTAATTTATCTTTAACAGCTTTCTGCACGACTTTCTTTCTTTCACTGAACTGCGCTTTGTATTGTCCTGTTACCTTCCACACACCATCGAGTTCTCCCCTTAAACCAATTCTGTACGAAATATTAAGGACACATTCTAGGAAACGTATGTAAGCATGAAGCACAGATAAACCATATTGCAGTTTTGAGCGATCAACTGGCTTATCGACAGTAAGATCATTCATTCGAGATATTTTAGTACCACACATATAGCAACTGCTCGATGAAGAACCTGTCAGTGCATTGACTGCCTTTCCATCAACCATCGTAAGCATTAGTTGGTAGTTAACTTCACAATTTTCATTATGTAGAGGCACCAGATTATTGATTTGTTCCTTCACATACATTTCTTCATTCCGGAGCTCTGTTGCAGTTTCCTTAACAAAACGAATACGAATAGGACGGCAATAACGAGTTGAACTCGGCCTGGGATTTTTCCACAGTACCTCACCAGATGTAGCAGAAACTAGTCGTAGGGGAACAAGCGAAGTGAGAAAAATACTTTCATCACTTAGTTCTGAGATAAAACCTGGCTGGTCCTCACAGTCGCTGTCAGAACATGTGTGCCACTTTTGCATGTAATGTGATTGTCCAGAGCTTCCGTCAAACCCGTATTTTACCAGAAGTATACAGTCTTCTAATACAGAGTGTTTATTCTCATTTAGAACCGTAAGTTTCCTGTTCGCTGTGTGGTTCAGGAGATCCTGCAAAGGCACTTCACATGAAAGCTCCATTGTGTTCATGTTTGGTGGGTACGTTTTCTTCTTAGCTTCCAAAACTTTATGGTATGATGGGTAGATATTCGCTTTTCTACACTTTGCACCACTCCGAAGTAACATGTACACATTCTTCGACAGGTTGCCATCTAAAATAAGAGCTGCCGCTTCATCGGGTGTGTACGGAATAACATCTTCATTTACATCTCTTAATCTTCGCTCCATTCTTCGTGATGTAGAGGGAGTGCTATCGCCGAAACACAACACACCCCTTGCTGAGGATTCGTTCCGCTTCCTTCGTAGTTTCACAGATGCAGCCCTAACTAAATGTGGAGTGCTACATACATCAGCGGTTTGCCCCGCTTTTCTTACCTTACTTCTCTGCGACGATTCAGTTTAGGCTACTGACGGACGGCCACGAAGACGAGGAGTCGGGTTGTTTAGGCCTAATACTCCACTCGTTGCTGGGCCAGCTAGAAAAAAAATTAACTGAGGTTAGAATACGTACGAGTTTCTTATTTAATTGTTTTAATTTTGTTAGCTTTCCTCTAAGAATACAATTTTACAAATAATTATTCATAATACTTACATGAAGGAGAGGTAAAACAGCGATAAACTTTTTCTGGTAGTTCAAGCTTGGTTTGCAGCCAGGTCCGATATTTGTCTTCAAATCGTTTGCTACATCGGTTGCAATTCCTCCAGAATTTCAAGTACGTAGGGAAAAAAGTTTTTCAGTACTAAAGTTCTTAGAATGTTTCAACACTGATCATCATTATCATCTACTCCGAGAAGAGATATAACCCGTTGCAAAACCTGTTCCTTGCTCTTAGTTGTAACAAAGAGCTGGTGCAAAAGTTCTCTCGTGACCTCTGGTCAAGAAGCCATAAGTCCCAAATCACTCAATTACTTCATTTAATAAAATAAATACTACGAAAACATAGTTTTACTTTTTATAATTTATTTATACTTGATGAACCGTTAACCAAAAATAAAATAACTACAAAATCTTGATGAGAAAAACACTCTTTCCACCCTGGAGTAGTGACTTTCAGAACTGGTCAAGTCCTACTGTAAGAAATGACACCCAAATGAGCTACAGTCGACAGTTCCCGGCGTGAGTCACTGACAGGGTGGTAGTAAATAGATAACATTACAAACGAGATAATAAACACGTCTGTAACACACGTGCGTGCTAGCTTGTATGTTTGTAACTGCGGGGTATCCGCTCCGCTGACAGCGCAGCAAGTCACGTCTTATCAAAATGCTGATAAACGGGCAAGAACGGGCAGCTGAAACTTTATACACTTCTTCCCTAACTTCGAGACAACAGCTTGGTGTTGGTCTCGTGTGTACGCCTGTGTTCGCTGTTTTCATATTTTGTGTTTCATTAAAAAATTGTACCATAAAACACAGGTTTCTTCCAATGGTTGTACTAAATTTAAAAAACACGCAAAATGAATTTCGAATACGCCACACTGAAGCTAAAACATGTTGTAATTAATTGGAATAAAAATATCAACATTCAATACTTCTTCAAAGCGAACATTATTTTTTCCAACTGCATGATTCCGCTTCGTAAAATGCAGAACAAATTCTACGCCGCACTGCTGCAGGTTGACAAACTCGTAGAAGACAGAAGAATGAACCAATTTGGTTAAAATTTTGTTGAAATGTAGAGTATATGTTGAAGGACAAAAATCGCCTACTTTTAACTCTGTGCGTGAATGTCGGTTTTTGGGTATTTTTGGCGTGGATAACTGCATTCTGAACCACTGTGCGGCGGCGGGGCGCGTGTAACTGTTTTAGCTGGGCTCTGGACCCGTATTTAAGGCTGGAGGGGGGTTGTTGCCATTAATAAAATTACGTGTTTGTGTAAACGGCGGGGGAGTTAAGCTCCCCTCCAGCTAAGCTGGAGTGATGTAGTGTCGTGATGTCTGTATAGTGAGGTGAGTGTTGTCAGTAAGTGGCTAGCTAAACTCGTGGATTAGTAGTGCGTGAGTCCCTACGACCATGAGAGCTGCTCCAATCAATCCCAGTAGGTTACATGAAGGCCACTGTATAGCCTGCTAACTGAGGATCAGGCCTGACACTCTCATGGTTATTTCATCGTGTATTCGTTTGTTAGTGAGCGCTTAACTGCGAGATGTACATCGTCTCGGCCTAAAACAGAGAACTGTCAGGTCGATGTGTCGTTAACATGTTCCCTTAATATACACAATGTCCCAATAATACTTTTTTTATTTTATTTCATTAATTTTTTCTTTAACATATTTTTTGACAGGTCAAAATACATACCAGGAAAGTGAGCAGCTTGAAAAGCTTAGTCAATTAAAAAGAAATAGGAAAAAAACTCCCCGTTGGAAAGGTATAAATTAAATATATCACAAACAGTGGGCTTACTTCTAAGAATAAGCAAAATATATCTAATTACTATCTAAGACAGTGGTGTGTCGAGTCACTGTAGAGTAATATAGATTTATTTTATTTTTTTTTACTTTTAATTTTTAGTTTTTATATTTTGTTTTTTTTTTTCATTTTTATTGAATATTTTTAATAAATTACATATTTGTACAGTGCCCCTCTCCTCCCTGCCATAGACTGGTGTGCATGCCCTTGGCCTGGTTCGCGAGCGAGGCTGGGGCCGACCTCTTACTCACGTCCCTACACAGCCAGCCCCTGACAGAGCTTCTCAAGTGTTGTGTTTGTGTCGTATCTGCGTTGTATGACGTTACGTGTAGACGGTGCGGCGTGTGGTTTGTATGTGCACTGCGCGGCTGAGCCCTCGCGCCCTGACCGGCCGGCCAATCAGCGCCCAGCAGCTGCGCCCCGATGGACCGGCCAGGCCCCCGCACTACTGGCTTTCGTGACTGGTGTAAAAAGAATCATAGTTTATGTTTTTTGTATTTTCTGTGCTCTGCGGGGTTATAATTTCCTAAAATATTAATATTTGGATTGTCATGATGTATTAAAGTGTTGTAGAAGTTATTATTCTTTGCCCGGATGACTTCCGCGATGTATGTAGTTTTGAGCAACCGGTGTATAGTTTCATTGGACGTGTATCTCTCTTGGTCTGAACTTACTCTAAGATATTTGTTTTGTATTCTTTTAAATTTTAATAAGTTACTGTTGGAGGCGTGGCCCCACACTTCACATCCATACAGCAGCGCCGGGAGGATTACTTCGTTATATAGAAGTAATTTTTTGTTTCTCGGGAAGTTGGGTGCTTTAAATAGTGGGTACAATTCTCTTAACTTACCTATCGCTGCCCCGCAGATATTTGTAATGTGTGGGCCCCAGGTTAAAGTTCGGTCTAGTGTTATTCCTAGGTATTTTGCCGTTTTTGTTTATGGGATGTTTTGATTAAAAAGCCTTAATTGCATGTTTGGTTGTGTGCGTTTTTTAGTGATAATTAATGTTTCAGATTTGGCCGGGTTTATTTTAATTCGCCATTTAGTGTACCACTGTTCTAGGGTTGTTAGTTGTCTTTGCATCGCTATTAAGGCATATCTTAAGTTTGCGAGTTGTTTAATTATTGCTGTGTCTTCGGCATACATTTGAATGTTAGTTTCTGTTTGTGGAATGTCAGCCGTGTATAAATCATACAAAAAGGGGGAAATAGCTGAGCCTTGTGGTACTACTGCAGTTAGGGTTCTATTTGAGGATTTTGCGCCGTCTAAACTTACATAGAATTTGCGGTCGATTAGGTAATGACCTAGTAAATGTATATATTTTGTAGGGAAATTTGTGTTTATTAATTTTTTAATAAGTCCTGGTAGCCACACTTTATCAAAAGCTTTTTCTGCGTCTAGGAATGTAATGACTGTATATTTTATATAATTATCTTTAAAACCGTCTGTAGCATCTTCGATTATTTTTATTAGTGGATGTATTGTGCTGTGTTCTGCTGTGAAGCCGTATTGATTATTTGGTATTAGATTATTAGCTTGTGCGTGATCTTGTACTCTGTATAATAGTATTTTCTCAAATATTTTACTCATGCTTGGGAGTAGACTGATTGGTCGTCTGTTTGCTGGATTTGCTGCATTTTTACCAGGTTTAGGTATAGTTATTATTTTAGCGAGTTTCTGTTAGTCCGGGAATCGTTTTAGTTTTAGCATAGCGTTATATATGTTTAGAAGGTATTCGATAACATTGAGTGGAAATTTTTTGAGGGTTTCGTATTTTATATTATCTGATCCGCCCGATTTGTTGTTTGGTCTTGTTTTCATTACTTTCATGATTTCGGCAAGTGTGATTGGTTCATTTTGTGTCCGTTCCTGTAGTTGTAAGAAATTGTTTTTTTTTTTTTGTCCCTTGTTCTGTAAAATTTCTGTTTAAAATGTCCACGTTTGGTGAGAATTGAGTTACTAGAATGTCGGCAATCGCGTTTGCTTTTTCCTCACCAGTGTAGACCATTCCATGTTGTGTTTCTATCGCGGGGTTGAAAGTTTTTTATTTATTCCTCGAAGTGTTTTAGTTAAGCGCCACATCTCTCTAGGGTTTTGCGTAGCTTCTAAAGTGGTGTTGCTCCATTAGTTTATTTCAATGTTGTCTAACTGCTGTTTGACCTGTCTCTTAAGTCGATTATATTCGTTTTTAGCCCGCGGGTCTCTGGTTCTCTGGTATCTGTTTCGTGCTTGTCACTTTTGTACAGTTAAAAAATCGATTTCCGGGAAATTTTTCCTTGTGTGTTGACGTTTATTGAGAAATTCGATGTTCTGTGATAGAGTTTCAGTTAGCGTGTCTCTTAGTAATTTAACTTCGAAATTAAGGTCTTCACTGTCATTTATTACTGGTATTTCTGTTAGCTTTTGTGTTAAGTCTGTTTTAAAATTTCCAGTTTGTTTGAGGGATTTTAGTTTGGAACGGGTTATTGTTTCTGTGGGTATTTAAAGTAACTTCAATTAAAACCGGAAAATGATCTGAATCTAATTCATCTAAAGTCTCTGACTCGATTCTCGCATTTAGGATGTTCGCTAAGGCAATGTCTAAAATGTCTGGCTGTCCGCCATTTGTTGGGTAATGCGTAGGGGTTTCTGGTGAGAAGATAGTATAGTTATTTCTGTAAGCATGTTCACTTAGAATTCTACCACGTCTGTTTGTTGTTCTACAATTCCATTCCATATTTTTTACTGTTTAAGTCTCAGGCAATTAAAAAGTGTTGCTCTTCACCGATTACTTTGTTAAGGTCGTGTACTGTTAATTGCGAGTTTGGTTTCCCATAAACCGCGGCCATATGGATGTGCGTGTTTCTGTGTTTTAATTTAATTGCTTTGGATTCAAGAGTTTGTAGATTTGTTATATTAATTGGAAGGTGTTGTATATTATTCTTAATTAAAATGGCTGTGCCTCCTCCGTGTCCATTGCGGTCTGTTCTGTAAATAGTGTGGCCGAATATTGTTACTCTGATTTGTGGTTTTAGAAAGGTTTCCGTGATGAAGGCACTGTCAATCCCATATATATGTAGTACTTGTTCCATTTGGTATAGTTGACTTTTAACCCCGCAGGCATTCCAATTTAGTATGGATAGTGTTGGTGCGGCGTCTGTTGTTTGCGCCATTATTGTGGGAGGGGGAATTCCACGAGTGCCTGCATGAAGAGTACTTGTTTTTCAAAGGTGCTTGTGGCCCTCCTGATGGGAACGAAATACCGCCTGAAGTGGTGTATGAGTTGGTGGAATTGTACATCACGAAGTATTTCAACAAATTCGCGGATGTCGCTTAGTGTGTGTGCGTCGAATCCCGTGGTTGTTTGGGACTGCGAAGGTGTTTCAAGTAAGGGCGAATGTCTGTTGCTGTGCAGTGCAATCATGCTGTTGACGTCCGGCCTCATCACCCAAGGCTCAGGTCCCGATAGCGAGCCCACTGCCAGTTGCTTTGGCTCGCATCTGCCTCCGGCAGCTGACTGCTTGCAGCCTGACCACTGTCAGCTTCTGCCTGCCTCTGCTGCCTCAGGGGTACAGTCCGGAGCTGAACCATGGGCCCTCGTGATGTGTCAGTGCGCGGTGCCCTTGGCAGTTCTGGGAACTGCTCAATGGTGTTTGTCTGTGGTGGTGTAGGGTGTTGTAGCGGTGACTGCAGGCTGCGGGTCTGTGTTTGTTTTTTGTGGCATTCAACGATGGCCTGGAATTTCTTGCAGCTTTTGTCCGCAGCGTGGTGAACCTCCTCCCAGCAGTGCAGGAACTTCAGGGGCTCGGTGTCACGGTCCATAGTGCACTGATCAAATCTGTGCGGGCCTGCACAGTTGATGCAGCGAGGTGTCATGCGGCAGTGTTTTAGTGTGTGTTCCCGCTTGCCACAGGTACGACAGTGCGGGACATCTTCTGGTCGCGGTTTGTAGGGCTCTATGTGTACCTCTGTATAGTACAGGGCTTTGACCTTGAGGAAATCCTTCCCTGGTTGTTGTTGTAGAGTCACTGACCAAGTGTCAGTGGACTCGTATATTGGTTCCTCAAGGGTGCTGTGTCGTGAGCGCCGAGTAAAGTTGCGGAGGTCGATAATGTTGAAACCCACACGAGTGATATCCTCGCGGAGTGTTTTAATATCTACCCCCTTGGGCGGTGGATTCTTGATGACAAACTGCTGAGGCTTATCATCGGCGTGGTCGTGAGTGTAGTGTTGTACACCCTGTTGTGAGAGGAGTTTGTGGGTCCTCTCGTAGTCTTCCCTGTTTGTGGTTGTCAGTCTCAGCTCCCTCAGTCTTGTGTTTGTATTGCGGAACTCAATTCCGTTAGCTGACAGCATCTTTGCTACCCGTTTCAATATACTGCTGTCAGGTATGAATATCGGCACAGGTCGATATCGTGTTGTGTGTATTTTTGTTTGTTGGTTTGAGTCGGGTTCTTCCCGCACTCGCTCGGCTGGTTCCTCAGAAAAACGGAACCGGTTCTTCAACAGCAACTCCTTCTCTGCTGTGCCAAGCTCAAATTTACGCCATTTAATGGTGTGTTTTTTCCCGGGCTTCCTAAACTGCTCTTCTCCAAGGCCCTGGAGAGTGGTATCCGAGTACTGGGACTCGGAGGTGTTCGTGTGGTGAGAGCTCTCGCTGCCAGCCCTGCTGCGGCTCGCGTCGGTTGGACCGTCGCTCCCCCCAGCCAAGGTGACGTCACGTGCCTCGCTATCGGGCGGAGGCACGCGGGCCGAGCCACTGACATCACCTGCAGTCGCCCTGCCCTCGTCCCTCTCACCCTCCTTTGACCTACTGTGTGGTACAGTGTCGTGGTTGTTTACCATGTCGCCCTGTCCAGGTGTGCGCATGTTGGTCGTGACTACCTCCTCAAAGTTCTCTACATCTATAATTGAGTTGTCAGAGTCTGAGTTTATCGTACCTCGTTGAGGGTATTTTGTCATCGGTCTCCATCACTGCTTACCTACCTCACCACACCACTCGTGGTTGACCACTAAGGTAGCCAGAGGGTGCGAGTCGGTTCTGCTGCTTGCTGCTGCTGCTGCTGCTGGTGATCTTGCTGGCACATCTGCCTCCGACGACAAACAATCAACAACTGATGTGAATTGCTCCCGCAATGGTATGGGTTTATATACAGGCCAGCGGAGTGGTGGGGAGCATTGCTTCGATGCCTTTTACCATATTTTAACAACTTAAAACCCAAATACAAGAATGACGATTTTCGACGCATGAACTGGCTCCTTAAGCGGTTCTGTAAAAGACAATACACGAAAATACTAAAAATACTCACACACCTACTTAAACTAAGCTCAATGTCTTACTTGTAGTACCGTTTCAAGAGGTCGATGTTGAAAATCCCCCTTACTCTTCCAGAATCTGGGATTTTAAGCTCATGTGAACTGACTCCTACCTTAAGAGCCACCTGATAAGGGCCGTGGATCACATTCGCCAGCTTCCCTATTCTTTTCTGGGCCTTAGCTGAGCAGCAAACAACCTTTACTTGCTCCCAGTCCTCCAAACTAAGGATGTGCGGTGTCGTGCTGTGTCCCTGCTGTCTCTTTTCTTTTGTCCGCTCCTGGCAACGAAGGGCGACCGCCTTGCTGTGCGCTACATTCACAGGCGGCTGCACAGGAAACGAGATTGCTTTTTCAATCCAACACGGGGGCTTTTCCTAACACATAGGCTCGAGTGGTGTCATTACTGTCGTCTGTGAAACAGTACCATTAGTACAGTTCTCTACCGTCTTTATGCACATAGGCCAGCTGGCATGTTGTCTCCGACAGAACACCCTGTGTTCCCTTACCTCAGTGGAATAAAGCAGCCTGGACAAAAAAAGTTCGACCTTCAGCGCGTCAGGTACACACGCCTTACTCAAATACTTATCCATGCGTCAACTGAATCAGAATACAGGTGCATGGGTCACCTTGCCAGAAAAAACAGGTATCATTTTGTCAGTGTTCTGGATCAACACCATCTGAGCGCGCCCTATGTCGGCCACCGTTTTACGCGAGTAGGTGCAAGCCTGTGAATTTTCCAGCTCTGTAACACGATGCCTTAATGTGTTGGTTTCTGCAGACATTTTCTTGGTTTCGTATTGAACACGGCCTATCTGTGTGACAGTTGTGTGTTAACTTGCGAAATTATCCTAACATCCTGCTCTTCTATTTGTTCCTTCAACACCTGGTAGTTCTCTACAAATGCTGTTATGTGCTGGTCGGTTTTACTCTTAACTCGGCCGACTTCTGATGTTACAGCAGCGCACCTCTCTTCCCCTTGTCTTTCTAGCCAGTTACCCACCGCTTGCATTTCCTTGGTGGACTGGCCCATTCGTTCGTCAATCACTTCTATAAGTTCCGTTTTTAATTGATAGAATATACCACATACATTTTGTTGTAACCGAGTGGATTGCTGCTCATAAAGCTCTTGCATCTGTAGCATGAAGCATTGAAACTGGGAACCGACTTCTGATTTACCCTGTGTGGACCGAGAAAAGTCGCAGTTTCCTTGAACTGCCAGGTCTGCTAACCCATTAACAGAGCTACCATTCACGCCACCTGGTGACCTTGAACCTTCTTCCGACGACATGTTATTCCCTCTGCTGAATAAACTCCCTAACAGTATATCGCCTTGTCGTAAACAACTGCTCTCCTTATCCATAACTGCTAAGCAAATCGACTAGCTCTACTTATTTCAATGGCGTCAAGCAACCTTTGTAAATACAATTTATTCAAAACATCAAAATTTAACTAACAACAGTCTGTCATGCATTACTTCTCGCTGCACTAACACATACATTATCTCGTTGAGAGCTGTCGAATCAGAAGAAAAAAACTAATGTTGCCTCTACAGTAGAATTCACCCGTTGAAGTCCTTCGAAGCACCGAACGGAACAAGTCCACAAATATATAAATGGTAATCCTTAGCTCACCAAACTGAAGATCTGACGATGTAGCCATGACCAAGGCGCAGAACCTTGTCCCGCAATCACCAGGGCGTAGACCCTCGTGCCGCCAAGTTCCGGAGGCAAGATATCCTCGCTCGATGTCCGGACATGGTGTCCAGCATTTCTCCGTAGCTGTTGTCTCTGCTAACATCCCAGGTGGATGCTGCTGGTGTTGACGCCATCTGCTGCACTCCGCGGTGTCGCTCGTTCAGCCCAAAATCGAGTCTCATTCACGGCAACCGCGATTCTTACGACATTTCAGGCGCATATGTACAACAGTTCCGACACGTCTGTTCCGGCACATTCAAACACTTTCCAGTCCTATCTCACCGGAGAAATATCGCGTCGGCATTTCTCTTTGGTCGGTATCGGGGTTCGAACAAGTGTCTCTCTCCGACGAGCAGTTCGTAAAGCCCTAAGTTGGCGCGCCACTTTGCTACATTCTTATTTTTATACTGTTCTTAATCTCCTTCCATCCGTGTCTACGATGATTAAAATGGATTAATGCAAGACTGTTGATGTACCCAGCTAGAAAAATACAGATCACATTTCTGATTATAAAACAATTACCGACGAACCCACGCGCCTCGGGTTGCAGATTCTGTTGACGTTGAACAACTTTGACTTATGTTAGCGAAATAATTAAGTATTTTCTCAAGTGTTAAAAATATAATTGACGGAGTTGAGTTATTTGGGAAACGGCCGCGACTACCTGGAAGTCCACTCAACTGGTGACCCCTGAGTACGCTGTCCGCCACCCCGCAGTTTGACGAAGACGAAGAAATTATTCTTTTCCCACCGGAGTTTAACACATGTTGCTTGTTTGCTTACATATTCGCATCTCTCCAGCATCCCGCGTTCTCCTCTGTTAGCCTTGCGTTCCTTCCCCACCACCGAGCACAAGGAGATGGCGAAGTTCCTCTCAGCCAATCAGAGAGAGGCGCCCTACTTCCCGCGAATGGGTGAGTCCGCTATTAACGGCCTACGTTTATTACACAAAATAAAGTTTAAATTTTAACATCACTGAAATACATCAATAATCTTCATAATGTTGAATATTATTGGCATTTATTAATTAATACATTATTACTCTAAGTATCTAGTTACCAGTGTGCCGGAGAAGGCGGGGGAAGAAAGAGCAGGAAGAGAGAAGAAAAAAGAGAGTAGAAGGAGGAAGGGGTGCAAGGGCTATTCTTTTGGCTCTCATGTGGCTGCAGATGGCCTCCCAGATCGCCAGTCTGATGGGTACTTTTTTCACAAAAACTATAATGAACATATGTGGACTTATGCTAATTACATTGCAATATTTGATCAATTTACACTTGGCAGGTTACAATGACCAAACAAGACAAAGTTATTGTATGATTTATGATAGTGATAGTTTTAGTTGTTTTTAATTACTATGAATGGTGTATCAAATACCCCTTGATGTTTGACGAGTATGTCATACAATTATATACCTCTGACCATGGCACTGTAATTATTATTAATTTTGAATCCACTTAATTGCATTTATTGCCTTTACAGTAAAAATAAGAAAAATGCCTTAAATTGTAGCTTATCACTACATTTTATAGTATTTGTGTAATAGGCTCGTTACATAACATTGATAAAATATGATTATATGGTATCGTGATATTTAAAATATCTAATTGGTACATAAATACCACTTGTATTTCCGTCATAATAGGCGACAATAACTGAATACTTAAGCAATGTTAACCAAGTTAGTGTTTGCTTGACATAGTCTACGACCTACCGTTGTTGCGTAGAATGCTCTCAAGACACTTCAGTATTGTTGTTGCCGAGGATTTGTGTTCTTACCTTACAAATATTTTGTTGCTTTTTGCACGCAGTAGTTG
This sequence comes from Medauroidea extradentata, assembly GCA_003012365.1. Taxonomy (NCBI): domain Eukaryota; kingdom Metazoa; phylum Arthropoda; class Insecta; order Phasmatodea; family Phasmatidae; genus Medauroidea; species Medauroidea extradentata. The sequence continues at coordinate 38,061 of PNEQ01049711.1, forward strand.
CAAAATAAAGACGAGGTACAGTTAACATTTAATTAGAATGTGAATGTCAACACTTGTAGAATTAATACAAAACAATATGTGTCATCAAGGGTTACAAACAAAAATTTGCAGATACTTTTTCACAATGCATAACTGGTGATACCTTTCGTTCATGTCGAGGTGGGTGAAGCACTGTGCTCATGTTAGGTGGGTTAGAAAGTATGTACTCATAACATGGCGAGGGGTATCTTTCATCTTTGAGTACAATGTTCAGCTGGCGATATCTACTCAAAATCGATAGACTCCGTCTATCTTCCTAACAAATACGACCAGGATCTCGCAAGCTGTACTTTACCACCCTGAATGTGTTCCTTCACAATGCTGTTGATCACTTTTCTTATCCTGTAGAGATGCACAGTATGGTGGGAAACCAATAGGTGGACTATATCCTGTGTCTAGATTAACGGCTACCTTCTGTGTTTTCCCTACCTGTTCAGGGCTTCAGCTAACACCAAAATAATAACTATATTAAACAATTTGTCTGGTAAGGTATTAGGGTTGATGTCCAATTTCGACTCATCAATGTCCTTGTTCAACACGGTGGTTTAACTATTTTTTGTTTTAAATTGCCTAATACCATACTATGTTGAAGAACAAACCTCACGGTTTGCTAAGAGTCACCCACACACGTATTTAAGAATTAGCTAGCTAAGAAGGCTTTACAGCTCGTCGAGAGCGAGGTCATTAGAGATGGTGACACACAACTTGATATAATGACAGGCGCTGGGAGCTGAGTCTGCCATGGTCTTTGTAATGTAACTGTCCCAGCACTCGCCTACAGCGATGTCGGGAAACCATGGAAAACCACAATCAGGAAGGCTGGAGCAGTGGATAGAACCCAGGTCTTACCGAATGCGAGTCCAATGTGTTACTGTTGTGCCACCACAATTGATTATTTGAGAAATAGTATCTAGGGGTCAATTTTGATTACTTATCGGAAAGACTGGATTTATTTACTTGGACATACTCCATTGCGAAATAAATGACTGTCAAAAGAAAACTAAAAATAAGACAAGAAAACATAAATAAGCAGAGTATGCTTTAGTCATCAGGATACATACACAACATGAAATTCTAAAACTGGAATCTGGTCAGGTAAAGCAAGAAACAAAGAGAAAATAAAAGAAATAACAAAAATATATAAAAAAGACTAAGTTGACTTGCGACACAACGATGATACGAAACAAAAACACAAACAGATATACAGCAAACAACACATCGATGAGACTAAACAAAACACAAAGATGTCGGACACAATCAGAAAAAACAACAAACGACATAAATGATGAGACGAAACAAAACCAGTAGTTTTCCAAACAGTCAGTATTAACGACGTTTCGGGAACTGGAATCTGTTCCCGTCATCAGATAGATACACAGGGTTCAGGAACACGAGTGCGACTGATCTGAAAGGTTTTCTACTTGTTCCTAAATGGCTTCAGGGGTAGCCTTACCCCATTATTGTAATTTCTACTTTCTGATGGCACCGAATTGGAAAACGTTTACTTTTTTCAGGAGCAAGGACGGCTCCACATTACTCAAAGGAAGTGGTGCGACTTTGTTTTGTGGACGCCGAATTGCTTCTCGATTGAATGAATTGTGAGAGATGATAGTTTCTGGCATGACAAAATGGACACGATTGGTGTGTTTTTTTTTAACTGTCTCTTGCCTGAGCTCGCCGATCCCTGTCGGCCAAGGGAACAGGTAATACGTGAGCCAGAATATATATCGAAGGCACAGGAAAGAAGTTTGAAGAAACACAAAGTTACGGATGTGGAATAGTTCTTGATGGCTGGATGAGAGAATGAGTGTGTATTCTTCCATGGCTCGATAATTTTTCTATTTTTGAAGTATGTAGTACTTGTGTTCATGTAATAATTTTTACCATAAAAACATCAATTTGAAACATACGCAAACAAACTTTATATGTGGCTAGACATATTTCATTTTGAGTGCATTTGCAAACGGCCCATATTGCAAGTTTGTTTATGAGATTTTCTGAAAGCATGTTGCAAACTTACATTCACCTTGATTTTGCTATTCACAAACAAGCTTGTTAAAACAAATAGGTTTGCTGCAGCCAGAATTTCAGCAAAATACATGCTTGCATGTATTTTAACTTAGACATTTTGCAGTATATTTTTAATGATTTTTAATTTATGTTTCATCACGTATGTGCTTATTTGTTATTTGACTGCTGTGTATGTTCATAATGACCAAGCATAAATGATATACTTGGCTGATGATATCATGTGCTATTTTCAAAAATGTAACCTTTGCAATATTTTTGCTCCTACAAATACAGCAATGTTTGGAAATTTGTAAATTTACTTTCTCCATGCATAGTTTGTGTCTAATATGGATTCCCACTTCTCCCAATTTTACGTGATCATTGTGGTATAATGGATAGCATGACTGCTTAGTTGCGCCTTTCCATAAAGGCCATTAATTGCGCTGCACCATGGTAGAAAAACAAAATTTTCTTTTAAACGCAAGTGTGCCTCAAACGGTTACCTAGTAAAAAATATGCACACTTCACACATTCTCTGCATTAGTTTTCAGTGCAGAATTCTCACATAAAAGTACAGTATCGCTGTAAATCAAACCTGTAGATATGAAAATACATAAACACTGCTGGCCCAGTTCAGTGGCCTGCATGCAGAAATTCTAGAGTACTCGACGTATGCGCATAAGTCACTCTAATCACGTACCTGCACCCATGACTCAGAGGCACGAAATATGTCCCGACAGGCGGGGACATTATAGGTTAAAAGTCATAACTAATCCGGAACATGTTGAGGTACAGAATTCACACAGAGCAAATATATTTTCGAAATTTAATTTTGTTCGTGCTACATGTTAAAACTAGTTAAATGGTGTCAATTGGCGTGTGTTCTTATGGCAAATATAAGTATTCATAGAACTCTTAGCAAAATTAAGAGTTTAACATGTTAAATAGGGGCCTAAAATTAACAGTGTTCATGTAGAAAACTTTTTGCTTTCAATAAAAGCAATGTGCATGTTGGATTAGCTACAACATATCTGATGTTAAAAAGATCTTATTACTTAATTGTACGTATTAAAATGTTTTAAACTTTGAACTAATACGCCTTAATGAATAGTTACTGCTACAAAAATGAGCTAAAGTAATGTTAAATGTGATTAAAAATTCCAAAACATCAGCTGGTTGGAGACTATGCAAGCAAAAGAATGACACCGTCCTTGCCATTTTGACAGATAATCCTGGAACAGCCATTACACGATCCCTATCCCGATTACCATCTACTTAACACAAAATGTATTTCTTGTGCTAGTTTAATTTTTCCATATTGCACTCTCTCTCTCTCTCTCTCTCTCTCTCTCTCTCTCTCTGCTTGCTCAGTCATTACTTTAGTTGACAATACACAACAAAAATTATAACGTAGCTCACTAAATTCATGTTGTTACATTCTTGAGCCAGTAATTGCTCGTTTTGTGAAAGAATTTTTTGCATATTTACGAATGACAAGCTACTGCCTTGCATACATGAACTGTCGTTAAGACGACCTACTTATCCATGCATTGACATTACATACACTACGGCATTGCTGTCTTCTGGACACTCTCTTCCTCGGAAGGCGATCCGGGTTCGATTCCCGGCAGGGTCGGTCCTCGGATTTTTGCACGTGGAAATCGTGCCGGGCAATGCCGTTGGCCGGCGGAATTTTTCGGGGACCTAAGGTTTTCCCCGCCCCTTCATTCCGGCGACTCTCCATACTCACCTGATGTTACCCCTCACCAGCGCTGAAGACCTCGATATTAAGTGCTGACTAAAATCTCTCACACACTCACTCTCTTCTTCGGCGAGACAGTCTGCTGAAGTACTACGTCCGGCACTCAACCAGATACATACTGCTCTCTGACTTCTGCGTTTGGTTACCTAGGGACTGTCTACGACGTCGTGTTACCCAGTTACTGTGTAGTCTTTCTGAAATCGCGACTCTGTAGTCATCATAATTTACTGTGTTCGTCTTCTTTCAGGACTCTTGCTACTGTTGAAATGTCGTGGGCCAGGTGTGTTGCACATATTCAATTTTTTTCTTTCGCATCTCTTGTAGTTCCGCAGCACAACTCCTCATCTCACGGCGCTTAATCTTAGAGTCGTGGTTTTGGTTGGTACAGCAAATATTCGTGCATTTACTCTATCCCAAGCTATGTGAAGAAATAGTTTAATGTGCTATCAATGATTTTATTAGGAAATACCAGTCACATGCAGCATCAAAAAAGAAAGGAATTTGAACGCATGGTCTTAACTATTTATTTTTGCATTTATTATTACCGAATAAAAAACATTCAAACAAATGCAATGATAAACGCTTTCGTGAAAGCTGTATGTACACTCAAAAAATCAAACTAAAATTATGTAGACCTGCACATATTACCAATTTATTAAATTTAATATATTTAAATGTACTTATTTTATGGATCTTTGTTTGTCATTAGTTGTTACATTTCAAAGTTTAATATTCCTTTTAAACATTTCATACATACTGATAATCTATAATTTCGGTGTGAAAAATATGAACAGTTTTAACTGAACATCACACTTACTTCGACTTTTACTTTGGTTTATTTAGAGTGTGGGTCCACTCTCCAAAACGAGGTCACTCAACATACACCCCAAAGAAAAATCGCAAGTGAAATAATCGGAGGGATACCTCTGCGTACAGCTTCTTCATCACCTTGGATGGTAAGGAAATAATTCAAAATATATTATTAGTTAAGTGTTTGTAAATAGGTTATGATAGTTAACTTTCCATAACTTTCTACGTTGTAAACGAATATTTTACTATGTTTTACACATATTATTTATAGTTGTTGGGTGACTGTAGCCAGAGGTGAGCACTCTGTACTGAAACTAGTAATGTGGTTATGATAAGGGTGAGGGTTACGGTTAAATGAATTATGTTAGTTTAATTATGGTGGCTTTACTCTACATAAATTAGTTACAAATACTACACGGTTATACTACATAATTAAGATAGGAGGGGAGCGGCTGTTTAAATAATTATTTGTTCTACTCTATGATGGGTGACCCTTTGGACATCTTAGACCTCACCGTTAGCATGATGCCGGAGGCTGATGATGATGTCGGCTATCGATGGACGGCGGCACGTCGTGGGTCTCGACCCAGGACCATCCTGGCGAGGTGGTGACGGCTGGAAGGCTTGAAGGAGACAGACCCCGATTCCCCCGATACATTGCGTTATATTGACACACTTCAGTGCCGGTGGGGAGAATCGCTAAGGCCCTTGTATTGTGCAACCGTTGACCTGATTGCACTGCCGTCGTCGCTAGCCCGTCCTCCAGGCGAGGCTCTAATCATAACATTGCCTCCAAAGTTACCAAAATTATACGTCCCCGTATCATAAGGGTTGGTCGGATTTTGAAATAGCAACCATCCTGTATTTTTTTCGGTAGTATTGTGGCAGTACGATATGGAATACGGTTGCTTCGTCAGACGGAAAGGAAAATTATAGTGAAGGAAAAACTATGACAGACGGACAGCTAAAGGTAAAGGATATGCCTTCGTCTCTTGCATTTCTACTGTTTGCATTCGGTCAGTGCCGAGCTTTATTGTACTGCTGAAGGTGAATGTTTGATGAGTGGCCTTGGGTTATAGCTATGACGTGCATATCTTCTTTCGCGAACGCGGCAGACTACTACGAGTGTAGGTTGCGATACGCGCAGCCTTTTCTTGACGTAACTGTTCTAATGTCCATATATTGGTGGGTCTATCTAGTTTGCCTAGTAACATTTAGTTTAGTTAACAGAAAAATTTAAATTTAATTGCATACAATTTACATTAAAATATTTAAGAAAAATATGAATATAATTTACGCTCCCCTCGCACAAAGAGTATTAAATTATGCTGAAAAGTGTAACAAAGTTATCACAGTTTACTACAGTCTAAATTTACAGATCGGTGTATGTACTATATCTAATGGCCATGATAAGGTTTTAGGGTGTGGATTGAGACGGAATAGTTTGAAATTTAGGAGTACATTATATTATTACTGTAATAAATGTGTAAAAATTGTCTAACAGAAAAAATGGTGCACCATTCCTCCTAAATTTCAGTCAAAGGGATAGGATTACAAGGAACTTACACGGACTTAACCCTAAATAATATTATGTAACTATTATAATCTTCTTGAAACAAATGTGTGATGACATTAACTGGTATTATTAAATTGCCATTTTACAAAATTTTACTTTCTGACTACTAGATACTACTACATTCAATATAAATTTTTTTTATGTCAGTTATAGTTTTTATATTTTATATGATTTTAAAATACATATATTTGTAATATAAGTGATAAATTTTCCAAGCGAAATACACAGTTTTTTTTCTAATTACGGGTTACAAATGTTTTTAACGAAACTTATAAACATTTTCTATTAGATATTTATTTGTTGTTTGTTCTTTTTTCGCATTTTAGGCCTTTTTTCTGAATATTTTATAGTATTGTATTACTTTAATAATGGCTTTAAAAATTACATTGACTTCAAAACAAATACTGAGGTACATGTATTAAGTAAAATGTTTCATTTTTAACTGAATAAATATACTTTTCCTTACGTGAGCTCACGCGTGAATATTAAGATATGATTTAAAATTAAATAAATAAGAATTATTCATTATATGCTTGATATTTGAAATATAATACTTTGCGTAGAATGAATATTTTCTCTAAAACTGTTTTCAATACAGTTTTTACATGCGTTTGAGATAGATTGCTAACGAAAATTTTTTCTCATGTTTGTATTGTGTTTTGTGTGTAATTGTTTTTGTGTAATGGTCGACCGTGATGTGTAAGTGTTTGTAAGTATAGAACTGCTGGTGTTACCTGAGACTGTAGAAAGCATACGTGGAGTGAGAGAACCTGGTGTGAACGGTTAGAGGCTAGCAGAAAGTTGTGGTAGGTAATGGTTGCTGGCTCAGGTCAATGTTGGCAGCGCTGCTTTTGTCTTCGCCGGCTGTTATCGGATGACCATAGGTCAATGTTCTGTAGGCGTCAATCTGGATCTGGCCTGGTTGTAGTGTCTGGTGACCTGCAACTTAAAATTCTGGTGTTAGTTCGTGTACTATTTTTTTTTTGTAAAATGTTGTCTTGAAAAAAAAAATACAGACATTCATTCCGTTACTACACATATCAATTTTAGTAGTTTTATTTATATATTAGTTATATAAAAATTCTCCTTCCTTATTACGTCACAAAATTTCTAATTTAATGTCCGAAATTGGTCTGCTCCTATTGAAATATTACTGAGAGGAAATGTAAAATTATTATTATTATTATTACTATACAATGATGTCACTAAATTAACGTGTTAAATATTTTACATAAATTATTTAATGAGTAAATTACAGTTTAAATTAATTAATATTATCTACTGTGTGTGTACCAGAATATTTATAATTTTATTATTCACTATTATTAAATTATTTTAACGGTACCTATGGATTACTGTGATAAGTATATCAAAATTACCTACTGTGTGTGCATATATCGGAATATTTATTATTTTATTATAAAATTAGTTTAACTGTACCTATGACTTACTGTGATAAGTATATAAATATTACTTACTGTGTGTGTATGCCGGAATATTTATTATTTATTTAGTGAATTGTAATTGAACATATGGATCACTATTATTAGTGTACTGATTGTAACATAAATATTATACAAATATATATCCCTAAGCAGACAGGGGAAAATACCGATAAAAGTTAATATACATAAAGAGTACTTGAGATAAGTAATATTTAGTAATTAACAGAAAAACGAAAAAAATGGACTCGGACACAAAAAAAAACTGCACTCATGACTCCTTTCAGAAGGGCGACCAGAGTACTCAGGTACCTGGACATAGACAATGTGTCGCTTGCCTACCCCCACATTGACAATGGCTCCCAACGCATCCATGGACGTACCCTATGGCTTGATTAGCCACAGCACCAATAGGGCACAAAGGTGGTCTCTCTAGGGCAGGGCACCACTCCTCCCAGAGACCAAAATCGCACGTCACTACGCGCAATTCGCCGACGATAGAAAAGAGAAAGGAAGAACAATACTCCCTTTGAAATGAGTGACTTGACCCTGAAAACCTATATCCCTTTATGTCAAACTAACTGAAGAAAAGTTAGAGTTTAACATAACGAATCTCATCCCAAGTGTACGAGTTATCATTTATGGAATCGGGAAGGGGATACTTATAATTGTACGTGCCGGTTAATATTATTAATTTACTGTATGTGGATATCAATACTGCTTGTGCTATTAAAAATGCTACATTAATGTACTGTGCGCGCGACTGTGTATTATTATTATTGAATTATTATAAATTACTATTTCTGTGTAATATTATATAATACGAATGCTGTGATATCTAAAGCACAAGATATTTAACTGGTTACTTTATCCCATATCTGAAATGCTGAGTAAAAAGTAGTAAGAGAAAGTTACATAAAGAAAAACATGTAGTCAAGAGAAATTACAGGACGAACACAAGCGAAATATCGGCTCTCTAGCTCACCATAAGGGATCGGAGACTAGTCGTACTCAGGTACAACTGCCCAAAGATCAACTGTGTCGCAATCATGGACCCACAGCCAAACTGCTCCTACTGCCAGCTCTGGCCAGTAGAGCAAAAGGGGCGGTCCCTCTACCCGCAGAGACCAAATTTGCACGTCTCACGCGCAAATCGAAGAAGAATGAAAAGAGAAGAAGGGATCTCCTAATGGCGAGAACTCACTCTACTGTAAAGGTCCCTACCTAACAGTTCTATCACCCATCATATCCCTCATCCCTGCTGCTGTAACATGTGTTACCTCGAGATTGTAAGTCCTGGACCACAGTTCTGAATGAACATAATGACTCTAATTCTTAGTACTTGTGTTGCCTCATCTCTCTTAAGTGAAAGTGGAAGAGTAATGAAATGAAATGATGTAAAGTGGAAAGACTAACTAACATCTTCTAACATATGGGATGGTAACGTAAAGTTATGTTTGTCAACCTGGGCTCGCATCACTGCTTGACTAAGTTGGCAACAGTGTACGCTGAGTAGCGAATTCCTTGTAAGTGGGCCACTGCACCGTGCGTGCTTGCGAACTGTAAGAAGCTAACATCGAGAACTCTGCCTTCCAATGGCAGCGAAATAGTAATGTCATGTAAAGTTGAAAATCATTTAAATGACTGTGAAAAATACAACGGGCATTACATTAAGAAAATACAGGCTTGCTTCAGGGACCAAATAAATGCTACTAAATATTAACTGTGTTTTAAACTTAATATATGTTATGAATTTTATATTAAATGCTGAATGTGGTTATTAAATATTCGAATGAAATTACGTAATTACGGCACACACAGAGGAATAATTAAGATGTAAATGCATTAAAACGCTATAAAAAGGAAGTTTGCAATAAATTCACTGAATTGTTTTATAATGCTATGATAACTGTATTATTAAATCTCAGTACTTATTCAACGCTTGAACTGTTGAAATCATGTTTTAACAGCAACTAAAATGGAATATTTCATAATCATAATAATTTAAATTGGTTTCAACAGAAATTTTAATATTATAAGTAAGAATTATAGCGCTACTGGTTGGGCGGGTGGGGAAATTAATTCAATTAATCAAGGTAATTAATTAATTGGGGGACGGAGGCTGATTTACAATTGCTTGTTACGGGATAATTTAAAAATCCAACCATTGGAGTTTTGACTTTATATTTATACGAGAATTTACAGGCGGGTGGGTGGGGAAATTAATTACATTAATAATTTGACTAAATTTTAAGTTGATTAATTTGGGGGGATGGTGGCTTGGCTGTGAGAGGTGTGGAGCGAAAGGCGTTTCCACCAGTGTTGTAAAACGAATATTTTATTATGTTTTACACAAATTATTTATGGTTGTTGGGTGGCTGTAGCTAGAGGTAGGCACTCTGTACTGAAACTAGTAATGTGGTTATGATAAGGGTGAGGGTTATGGTTAAATGAATTATGTTAGTTTAATTATGGTGGCTTTACTCTACATAAATTAGTTACAAATACTACACGGTTATACTACATAATTAAGATAGGAGGGGAGCGGCTGTCTAAATAATTATTTGTTCTACTCTATGATGGGTGACCCTTTGGACACCTTGACCTCACCGTTAGCATGATGCCGGAGGCTGATGATGTCGGCTATCGACGGACGGCGGCACGTCGTGGGTCTCGACCCAGGACCATCCTGGCGAGGTGGTGACGGCTGGAAGGCTTGAAGGAGACAGACCCCGATTCCCCCGATACATTGCGTTATATTGACACACTTCAGTGCCGGTGGGGAGAATCGCTGAGGCCCTTGTATTGTGCAACCGCTGACCTGATTGCACTGCCGTCGTCACTAGCCCGTCCTCCAGGCGATGCTATAATCATAACAATTTGTTAGAATTCTTTAAATTAGGGTTTTTTTTCCGACCAAATCATCTACTGTCTATTCGCGTTTAAGTGAAAGCGCGCGAAGCACATGCACGTGATCGAAGGTAAGCCCTGTCAATGAAACACTCAATGTTTACATGATTACAGCTTGTAATCAGGGGTGTCCTGAATGCTTGCCCCGTGTAGTGGCAGACAGGTATTGAGCGTAGAATACCATGCACGATTTGGTGGCATTTAGGTGAGTATGAACACATAAAGTTGTGGGAACCTATGAGTGTGAATGAGATAGGTATGAAAAACCCCGAGAAATATCTTTGAAACGCGACATCGTCCAGCACGATACACAATACAGAAATCCGGCCATAAAAACTCGATTTCTCAGGTAGACGACAATGTCAAACCAGTGTGCTATGGAAGAAATGTACAATAATCGACACTTATATTGACATACATATTTTAACTATTCTATTCATGAACGTTAACGATAACATGTGAAACCACAAACAAAACAGAATAAAGTAACCATTGATTATTTAACGGTAAAGTTATACAGGGAAATAAAATGAAATCTTCATATTGCACATCGCAGTAGAAAATTTTGATTTTAAGAAGTAGGTATTCATTAACATTATCAAAGCCCTCATTACTTTCAAACCATCTGTATTGTGTAACTGACCATGTTATAGAACCAGTGATTTAATTACATCCATCCCACATTAACGCTATTTACATTATACTATATGTAGACACAGACCATTTTATTGACATTATGAGAAGTTTAGATGTAATTGATATCATTCATGTTGCATGTGTTGTAGATATAACTACTATACCGATCATGCAGTGTGTGTATCATGATATAAGATAGATAAGTGAATGAGCAGTACATAACAGCCCTAGTTGGACGTACGTGAGTTTACTTACTTTCGACACTATCAGAAAACAATACGACTATTCGCTTTACCAATCACCAACTTAACTCTCGTCACACTGCAGCAGCGCGCGCTGGTTATTAGCTTGTACACCCCTTACCGCTTATCCTAGTAGCACGCGCTCTTGTTTACAAACTACAGCTCTCACTTCTCGGCGAATGAACTATAGTGTCAAATATAAATCAACATTAGAAAATGTTATGAACACTAGTACCGTAAGTGTACAATTTGGTGCCATGGTGGTCGAGACCTTTCATATCCTACCTAGGCGAATTTTTTCGTCGCTGCTCAACTATCATTTCACCTCACCTCATGCGCTCTTCGGGCAAGACTGATGAAATTAATGTCTTGCAAGTTGAGCAGCCAGCCCATCCATCACCCTGCCCCTCTCCCATTCACAAAGTGATCCTTCCCGAGGCAGGAACATACAGTGATTTTCAGTAAATGTCCCATTATTATGATAGCTATTTTCTAGCTGCTCTATTTCACTTACCGATTAAATTTAATTTGAAGAATGTTGAATAGCAGTTACATATGAGGGACTGAGATTCTACGTGGAGTAAGTCGCAAATAAGTAGTTGTGTCGTTATTATTCATATTGTACATAGTTTTCAAAAGTATTTACTGCAACTAATATTTTACTCTTAACTTTCTAAATACCATTTGAGTACCTATTGCAAGAATGTTTTCCATTTTACATGTAATTACAAAGAAATGTTTACAAGAAAAGTGTTGTAACTGACTTACACGACTATAAATCTAAGCGCCCCCCCCCCCCCCCCAATTCTGCCAGTGGCGTAGCGTGATATTTTGTCATGGGAACGCCCACGTATCCTTTTCCACAGAAACACAAATAATTAGATGTTAAAAGTAACAGTGTTTGTCATATTCTGCATGTTTTTACTGAGTACAAATATCAACTAGCAGTATTGTTTTCCGTCGCATTTCGTAATTGTTTCTTATTAACGTCTGCATTTAATAATATGTCAAAATGAGGCGGCCTAGTTGCCATGTGTAAAAGCTGTCTTGTTCATATTTTGCCGAGTATTTAAACCAGTAGGTTCGTAGTTTGAGTACCTTTAGGATTTGTGGATACGTACATTGTCTACATAAATCTTTAAAGTAATACAGTTATTTGCTAAAACTTAGCTACATGAAACGTATTACTTAATTTCTACACTGCAAATTGGTTATCTACGTTTATACTTTGATCTCGTTAGTGTTGAGCAATTTTAAGGCTGTCCGACTCGACAAGGGCATTGCATCAAACTAACTTAATAATTGTATATTTTCTTGGATGGTCGTTAGACACCTCTTCCACTGCTAGTCCAATGGCAAGCAATGGGACACATGATACGCGCGGAGATTGTTGTGCTGATAACGCGTTCCTTGATCGAACTGCGAAGTGGAGGCATAGTGCCGACAGTCTGGCCAACAAACGCAGAATTCCATTACGTGTGTAGCCGTGTCCGAAACGAGGCTTTAACATATTTAGGGTTTGGGAATTTAGAGTGGATAGATTCGAACGTTATGAAACAGTGCTGCGTGCGGGAAAGTTGAAAGCTATAGACTTGTTGGTATTTCGATGTAGTTTTTTTTATTTTTTTTTTCAGTATGGAATATATTGTTTATTCCTTTAGAAACTAATTAGCTGTTTCTTTTACATCCTAAATTACGAATTCTACTATAATAATTATTTTGTTTTAGGGTTGATTTATTAAGAAAATACAAAATTCATTTCTAAACTAAAAATAATAATTTGCTACATACAAAATACATTATTACTGTTTTAAGGGATATTTATATGTTTTTCAGCCTAAAAGCGGAGTATAAAACATAAATAAACAGCAGCCGACGAATTTATGGAAGTATTAGGGAATTTTGCATACTACTTCACCTCAGTAAATTTTACACTGTAAAGGCCCAAATATTTACTGCGCTAACCTGGTCGTGTGGTTGATTAAGTAACCTGAATAGTCGTTTCGGACACAACCTTTGAGTTGAACTAAGGATAATCCTACTAGTACTACAGGTTAGAAGGATCAATGTTATAAGTTTGCCACAGGAAAATTTTCTGCCGCTTTAGCGCTGGTATCGGTAGTGCACAAAACTGACCAATCACAGAGCATTCCTGAATTTTAAGTTGCACTAAGTTGATAATTTGAAACATGAAATCGTTTTCTTTTCACTTTAAAATTAAGTTAAAATACTTTTATAATTTCCAAGTTTATTAAAATTTCATTTCACTACGGTTTCGTATTTATCTGGTACATTAACGATTGAAGCGAAACTAGTGGCAGAAATTTTCCCTGTGCCAGGCTGTCCCATAGGAAAACGTTTTTTTTCTATAACCTATAGTAGAATTAACCTAAGTTGAACTGAACTCTTCGTTTGCATGTACAATGTCGCAGAAAAAAAGTTGGCGATATTCAAAGGAAAATACAAGTCTACGTGTATTTTTATGCACTGGTGCTAATTTCATAAATTATTATTCTTAACCTTTTTTTTCAGTAACATGGCAGTAGTTACGTTATACCTTTAATGAAAGATGCTTAAGTCTGATCATTAGTTTAAAGAGATCAGATAAAGAGTAAGTACATGAAGATAGATTTAATATTTGCGGACAGTTAGCAAGTACGATTAATTATTTCGCTTTAGAAATGAACAGGATAAGAAAATAAAGCTATACACACAAATTAATAGTATTTTTTGTGATTTTTTTTTTTACAATTTCAAAAAAGTGCACGATTTTTTATTTTAATGAAACATTAGATTAGCTTAACTGTGTTTATTTTAATGTCTTTGTGTAATTGTTTGGTAAAATCTCACGAATGTTAATTAGTATAAAGATGTACCATGGAATATACATGCAAAATAATAATAACATAGTATATTTTTTTTTCAATAATTTTTGTAGGAGTTGCTATACTGTTCAAACCATACTATTGAACTGCGAATAACATTCTTTACACTTAAGGTGCTCTGGTTTGTATAACTCCGAAACATATTTTAACTGTCTAGGATACAACAATCAGCGAACAAATGGTTTCAAGAATTGTCTAAATATGTCATTGGTAAAAATGAGTTATATTTTGAAGTAAAAGTTCCGTCCCTCTACTTTACTCTAAACTGATCCGAATGCATATTGCCACTGGTTTAGCACACACACATATTTTTCTTATTTGCAACATGATTAACGAATTTTGTACAAAGGTATTTTCAGTGATTTCCTTTTCGACCTTGATTGAAGATGAAAGATATCCTTTTAAATGGTACCAAAATAACGCACCTATATTAATAATTTCTACTGAAATTTAATGTGTTCAATGCATACAACTCTTTATTACTTAACCTATAAATTGTGTTACAGTAAAATTTTAATGGTTTTAGTAGAGTTATGATTACTTTACAAAAATTCGGTAACTATGCATTGAAGTGGTCATTTGGAAATATGAACTTTAGAGACGTAGAATAGACGGGAAAAATAATCCCAATAGCTTCCTTAGTAACACACTAAAGGCGCGATGTCATCATAAGACGGGAAACATTTTATTCGGGGTCTGAAGTTACAGTTTCTCGCTAATTTGGCGAAGTGCGAAACGTCTACAAGCCAGTGTGAATAGTAGTGTAGAGGTCGTCGCTAAGCTTCGTTACAGTCAATTCTACAACAGCGCATGCATGTACATACTGCTCGACAAACATTGTGTGTCCATGGAAAATATGTGAACTATAGTTGTCTCCCTCTCTGACACACTAACTTATCGCTGGTACTTAGGAAACTAGCAACATTATGAGTCTTATGTAATTGTAAGTACGTGTATTAATGAAGGTAATTTATATTATTTCGTTCCGCTCAAAAGCTTTGTATTTGTGCTTTTATCACACAATTTCTCTCGTAGTCAGTGACCTACGCACTAGACCAGAACTAGTGTATCCTATGTTAAAATAGGTCGTTTAATTCAATTGCATGATTAATTTATGTAATTGGCTATTGTTTTCAGGTACAGAACTGCTTAGAAAATTGCGTTTTACCCCCAAATTCCCCTTAGATTCATGGACCTCCCACTAGGGCGTAACTAACGAACCAGTAGGAATATAGAAAAGCTATTTCCACCATTGTATTCAGTGTCTCTGAATGTCTGCTTGAAGAAATTGTAAAAGCTCAGATTTCAAAATGTTCCTGACGACGGACATAAAGAAACTCCTTTTCATGCTAAAGTAACCATTTTATGCATTTACTAGGACGGCAGAGTATTTTCCGTTTCTGGAATTGGGGATTGCCTGAATAAGGGGCTCTTATGCTAGCTATTATTCGAATGATTTTATTCTAAAATACTTTATTACTGGTGTATTGGAGAATAAATACCGAGCAGTTTTGATTTTTATTATATAACATAAACGCAATTTTCATTAGAAGTATCTTAAAAACATAGATAGTTCTAAACATAATATTGTAATGAACCAATTGAGAAGAGGCAATGAGCTTGTTAGTCTATCAGCTGAGTGAAAGAATGCCTTCAATCATGCGGAAAAGACGAGTGAAGTGTAATTTTATCGAGTATGTTGTGTCGGTTACGAATATGCTAAACCGGAAATCTAAATCGGTAGCTTCCGTATCGTTATAAAGAAAAAGTAAAAATATATAGTAAACGGTTACTGCCGATTTTCCAAAAAATAGTGTTGGCAATGCGAAAATCGAGTTCACATTCTCAGTGAAAAACCTAGCACTCTTTTTGAACAGCTCTTAAAATTGGTCTCACCACGTAGCTAGTATATGAAGGAAGGCGCTGGCCACCCTTCGCTCGCTAAAAAGCCTAAAAAATCAACTCCCCTTGCGCATTAAAAATACCCTGTCCAGGCACAAATTTTTACGTTGTTTGACTACTGTGACGTGATTTCAGCGACCTCACTGACGAACAAGCCACTAGATTGCTGAAGATTCAAAATACATGTGTATGTTATATTTTTAACCTTAAAATACGTAATCATATCTCACAATTTCATAAAAATTTGTCCTGGCAACGAATAGAAAACAGGCGTAAATCACATTGCCTCCTTCTCCTAAGAATGGTTTTATATATTCTAAAACTCCTTCCTATTTAACAACTAAATTTGATTTACTTCCCCGTCATAAAATTGGTACACGCTCGAAAGCCACTCTGTCTCTGTTCATACCTAAGCATCGTACTAGTGCTTATTCTAAATCTTTTACAATTTCTGCAGCGCGCGTCTGGAATGCATTGGAGGAACATGTAAAACAAATGTTGTCTCCACCTACATTTAAAAAAGCTCTTTTAATAAGTATGAACGCTGATTTTGATAGTGCAGAGTGAACAAGGGATGACCTCACTTTCATTAATTTGGTGTGAATATGTGCGTCAATGAATTGTGAACGACTTCTGTAATGTTTTCTTTTCCTTTTTTTCTTATTTGTGTTTCGCAGTGTATTTTATGTTTTGCAATTTTTAAGAGACTTTTCTTTGCTTATTGAATAATGTACTTTGTTTGATGATATTAAAAGTTGTAACCACTGTGGTTAAGTGGTAGACAAGTCAATATTGCCTTAACTTTGCCACATGTAAAAATAAGTGGAATCAAATAAATATATATAAAAGTTAGATTACTACCTCACTCGTCTTTACCGCATGGTCCGACTGAAGGCATTTTCGTGAGAATCGGGCTCTAGCTGATAGATTGCGCCCTGCAGGTAATCCCTGTCAGTTTTGGAAACATGAGTTGTCACTTGTTATCCACTCATAACTGCTCCGCGTTCACTCAAGGTACTGGGGATATAAACAACATATCTCAACGAGTAGATGTACTGTTTTCGTCATGTAAAAAATTTAAACTATTTAATTTTAATTACTGTTTTACAGGATTGTAATTATTCCAGAAATGTTCATATTGCAACATACTATAGAGCACGGTATGGTACAAGTCTAAGACATTGTTTTATACGTGCTATTCATGCTACATTACTCTACTACAATTAACTAAATCATTAAAAAAGGCGTATTTTCCAGATGTATTTCTTAAAAAAGTTAAATAATTTATGTATATATATATATATATATATATATATATATATATATATATATATATATATATATATATATATATATATATATATATCAAATGTCATAGACAATTATACGACTTTACAACACCTACTTCCGAAAACGATATACTTTCTATATATTCGTTCTTTCAATAATGTTCAATGACAATATAAATGTTTCTCACTGTTTAGCATTCCGTACAGAGCACCCTTAAGTTACTAAATAACTGATACTAACCAAATTTTTAACATTTTAAAGATCTATATAATTATATGGCATAACAAAAATTGTTGTCTTATTTGGAACTGTAACTTTGCAATAAATATTTACAGCACTTTTTATTTTATTCAATTTAAATTTTTGTAATGTGAAAGGAAATTCGACAAACAAACTGAATATTTTTTTAAATATGCTATAGGTCCTACAAATGATTGAATTATTACTATAAAAATAAGCGTACGATGTAAATGATACACTTATATAAGCCTGTACAAAAATTCCAGCCATATAATTTTTTATCTGTGACCACATCTATGATGTCCGGGTGCACGTCGTTTGTCCTATAATAATTTATCCTAACTTTAGGACAAACAATTTTAGGACAAACGACTTTAGGACAAATGCTCTTTAGGATAAACGATTTTAGGACAAACAACTTTAGGACAAATTAATTCAGGATAAATGACTTTAGGGCAAACGATTTTAGGACTAAATGGTTTTAGGACAAACGATTTTAGGACAAATGACTTTAAAATCAACGAAATTAGGACAAACGATTTTAGGACAAATAAATTTAAAAATTGAAATTAAATTTTAGAACAAACGAAATTACGACAAATGAATTTAGGACAAACAATTTTTAGGACAAACCCTTTTAGGACAAATGACTTTAGGTCAGACGAAATTAGGACAAATGATTTTAGGACAAATAATTTTAGGACAAACGAATTTAGGACAAATAATATCTCTGTTCAGAGCCCTGATGTATGTACTCCTCGAAGGTAATTG
>PNEQ01049711.1:56675-118719 GCA_003012365.1 Medauroidea extradentata
CCACACCCTCCGCCCATGTCTCTACACTCTTCACAAACATTCCCTTACACACCTATGTAAACTCCTTACACAACTAAACGTACTCTTCACACGTCTCGGTAAGTATCTAAGATAGCACTGCAGGCACCTCACAAGGCCCTGCAAGCTCCGCGCACATCTCCACAAACTCGCACATACAAAAATATCACTAATGTCGTGACTGACTCCTCGCACTCACCACATTTACCCACACCCTTCAAACATGTCCCCACACATGTTCTCACACCCTCCGTCCGTGTCTCTACACTCTTAACAACCATCCCCCCACACACCTATGTACACTCCTCACACGACTATGTAGGTATCTAACATAGCACCGCAGGCACCGCACAAAGCACTGCAGGCACCGGGGTTAGCACCGCAGGCACCGCACAAAGCAACGCAAGCACAGCAGTTAGCACCGCAGGCACCGCAGTTAGCACCGCAGGCACCGCACAAAGCACCGCAAGCACCGCAGTTTGCACCGCAGACACCACACAAAGCACCGCAAGCACCGCAGTTAGCACCGCAGGCACCGCAGGTAGCACCGCAGGCACCGCAGTTAGCACCGCAAGCACAGCAGGTAGTACCGTAGGTAGCACTACAGGCACCTCACAAGACTGTGCATTACGCATATGAAACTACACCCTCTACACAAATATCACTAATGTTGTGTATGGCTCCATGTACTCTCCACATGCTCCACGCACCCTTCAAACATGTCCCCACACATGTTCTCACACCCTCCACACTTGTCCCCATAACCCTCCACACATCGTACTTAAGGCATCTCACATAAAACAGCTGACACCTCACATAAATCAACTGGCACCTCACATAAATCAGCTGGCACCTCACATGGAACTACAGGAACCACACTAAAACTGTAGGCACCTCACATAAATAACCCGGCACCTCACTGCTCCGCACACAAATACGTGTGCTCCGCACATATTTCATATGCTCCGCACATGTATCTGTATGCATCTTACATGTCCACAGAACCTCCAAACATGTTTCTATACATGTTTCCACACCCTCCACATTGTCCCCACACCCTGCAAACATGGCCCATACATGTTCCCACACCTTCCACCGAAGGCATCGATTGGCCCTGGCTTCACATAATCACATTCCAGCAAGAATTTAAGGGCTACTGTATACTATGATGTTACCATACATACACATAAGTCTGCCTCACATTGGTGTTATCAATCTCGGACTCGTAAGTCTTCACATTCCCACGGGATGCAGTTTCCACATTGATGAACTCGAACATTACTATCATACCAGACCCTACTACGATTTTAGGGCAGGTTGATGGCGTCCTGGAGCAGGATTGTTGAGAAGGTTCCAGTTATTACTCACGTAGTTTTTCTGAGCTGGTCGAGCTACTTTACCCTTACAGATCTTCGTGTGCCTAGCCAGATTGTCAAGACGAGCGAACTAGTCGCTGCAGTAGTTGCACTTCAGCAGATTTCTTTCCATATTATGCTCACATTCTGCCTCATGTCGACGAACACTGCGAGATTATGCGAACTTCTTCTTGCGATACTTACGGCAGGTAGTTAACTTCTCTCTTAACGTTGCCATTACAGGTACGTAAGTGCTTAATCAACTTGTCTTTGCGAGTGATTGATAAACCACACAGCTCACAGACCAGACACTCTTCATATCGTGGATTGAAGTAACAGATCTTATAATGACTCGGCGTATTATCTCGCAAAGTAAAGACTTTACCACAGAACTTACTGTAACTAACCTTAACTGAGGAATACTGCCCTTCCATTACTTTAATTTGTTCTTCTACAAACCACGCAAAACCTAACCTTAAATCTCTGGTTGCTCTTTACCCTAACCTAAAATCTTGATTTATACACTATTCACTAGCTAAATAGCGCGATGGGCTCAACGTAGCTCACTTAATAAGCACTCGAAGTAGGCTGTGCGTACAGAGCTAGTACTCGAAAGACAAAGAAAACAGTAATTGAACGTAGCACCTCGTGTGACTGATTATTAACTCTCACTCTTTACTTATTTCGTACACTGTATTTACATTTTGCTAGCATTCATAGCCTCTGACTTATAGACAGAGGTCTCATACAGTCAGATGTATGTACACGTGTTAGTTCCAGTTTTTCACGAAATTTCTATTAATCTACTGCTGCTCACTGTACTGAATTACAGATTTTTTTCATGTTAAAAATGGTAAAGAACTTGCCTCACGAAAAATATATTAATCATATTGTATAGAGCACCCTATATGTGTTGTAGTCCGGATTCTTACGTACATACATACTTATAACACGCCTATAAAAATTGTTTGCTTAGTAACCGAACACATATTTCTTGGTCAGGACTGTATTCGAAAGCGACCTCTGTAATAGTTAACCGTGTTGATAAATAAATCATCGAACTGGTATAAGTTCTCTTGAGATTCGCGAGCCGCTAGGTACTAGTTTGAATACTGTTACATGCAAAGAACGCGAGAGGAATAGTTCTGAAACAGTAACACGACTCGACATCTTTTACTGTTAGCTTTAGGCTTCCCGATAGTAAATTTTATTTTTCAGGACCCAATAACAGCAAGGTTTAATTTACAGTGACGGGAGAAAGAACTCGGGCGGTAGTATGTATGGTTCAGCACCGAGACGGGAGTGTCCCAGTTGCCCGCGATGGAGACTTTCCGGCGGCCTTTCCCCTATTCTGGCCGAGTCCCCTACCAAATTTTTAATGTCCACGCACCTCCCACCGTCTACTGCAGTCTCCACCCCTCAGAACCCTTCTGACTCGTTCCTTTGTGTTCCGCCTCTGTTATAGGGTGTTCAAAATTAAGCAACCCCTATTGCGATCAGAGTTCTATCAGCAAACGCTTATTTTTTTCAATATGTTCTCACGCATTGCTAAACAGTGAACGAAACATTTTCGTATCCATTCTCTGCGACGTATTTATTTCTTTTGGGATGTATCTGATGCAATTTCATATCCCGGAAGATCTAACTGGCTATGTAATATGTGGCCCTGCAAAACATGCAAACACGTAATTAAAATTGGTTCTTTTACATGTTTCATTTGGAAGATATAAAATGGATATCAAAGTATTACTCTATTATTATAATTGCAGAGCTGCCAATGTTACTCAACCTTCTCCATTCCACAGCTAATTAGTGAAATATGTATTTTTATGTACCAAAATTTGTAACAGCCCGTTTAGTTCGTAGACATGAGAAAAATGCTTATGTGAAACATAAATAGGTTTCCTTAAGTATGTCGTTTGGATAAATTGTTTAAAAATAATTAAAACGCTATTTTACTGTTATCATTACAGAGTCTCTAAGTAGAAGGATTATTGCCACACACACAGCCTACTGGAGAGCAACAAATAATCTATGTCCTCGTAAAATTAATTATATAACTATATCCGTAAATTATTATAAGAGCACGTCATAAAACTGAACTACTGGCTACAATTTTGCTAATGAATGAATAATAGCACATTTCAATGGTAATGTGAAGCCGCGTCATTGAATGCAATTTTTTTTAAAATGAAATTCATGCAGCTGAACAATACGTGAAGATATACCTAAGTATCGTAAACTTATGTAACATATTTTTAAAAGCAATAGTTTATCGTACCGCAACCCTAGAATTATATACTTGTTTTAAAATTATATATTTTAAGTTATTTAACTCACTCAAACATAGGATTAAAAGCATTATGTGAAGACAATTTACAGTAGGCATATTCAATATTTTTTTATAAATACTGTGAGTTTCTAGGCAACCTCAATATTTTGAATCAATATTCTGAACAAAAATGTTGTTCCAGTTAAGATAGTCTCCGGGTCTGTGTGTGCGATATATACACATTAGGCATATAGTGGCCTTGACGACTACAGGGCGTAGAGTGCCGGTATCTTAATAATCCATCCTGTCGGCCAGTGACAGTTTAGCAGCCGCCAACAGGATCCGTTATCACCGGCTCTTATAACATTTCATCTGTCGTAGGCCTTGGGTTTTACTGTACAAGACGGAATATACATATATTTAGACTTCTTCGAGTAGTTTTTTTATGTACGACGTCAATATATGAGGTACTACTAATAACTGTTATTCGACTTCGTAACTTTTCTTTAATTTACAATAATCTGCTTTCTGTCGACTCAAAAACTTTCGTAGTTTTAATGTAACGTAATATACAATTATATGACTGTGCTACGGTTAAGGTTACTACGGTTCTTGTTGATGTATTCATGTGAGCACAGAAGTTCTTGAGTGCCCCGATAAACACTTTAGGCTTATTATTGATCACAAAACGCAATTTCGACTCTATGTCCCGCGTTACAGGAGAAGTATTTTCAAGACGACGGCTACGTGTCGCGGGTTTTCTCACACCAGTGTTTATTACCGTGGTCGGCATAGAACACGGTCCACGCTAGAAGCAAACTAGTTCGTGCGCCCTCAATCCGTTCATATTCGAAAGTCTGTACTGCACTCTTGTCTCGACAGATTCACGTGTCATCGAATGTCATTTGATCTAACAGTGAGCCACCATAATATTTTGTTTAATTATTTATTTTTGATCAGCAGTTAATGAAAGTATTAAAAAATCTTTTTCAAAGTCTGCAATGAGATTCAATTCAATTTTTCAATAGAAATTCGGTTACGATGTCAGAAAAACCAGTTGTATAGGGTACATTAGCCTACGCACAAAGTCGTATTGCATTTACTAGGAATGAGAGTTTTATAATCAAGGTTTGTACTTTTCTTAAGATTAATGCATTCAAGTTTGTGAATTACGAAACGAATTCGTACATGGCTAGATATTAATTGATTTAAGGGTATGTTTAAAATTGTACTGTAGGAAATTATTAATACAAACTCAGTATTCAATGCTTTATTAACAAGACTAACGCGTTTTACATAAATTCAAGAAGCATGTTTACATCACTAAATACAAATATTTAACAAATTAAAATATGTAGTTAATCATTTCATATATGATGTAACTTCCACATCTCTTTATCAAGGTCATACTAAATACTATGTCAAATCCGATTCGAAACGAACATACGCCTAGTTTTAATATTTTTGATTTTGTAGTAATGTAAGTAAATGAAGAGAATTTGTTCAGCGCTTAAAATATACGTATTTAACTCTGGTAAAGGATGACCTGAGGTGAGTGTGGATCAACGCTACAAGAAGGGTCCGGGGAACCTGACGTCCCCCGAGAAAAACCACCACGCATGATATCATCTTAATGTTTTATTTTTAACACTCTCAAACCAACCGGTGATTAAACTCGCAACAGATCTTTTTTCAATATTTTTAAATCGTAAATTTTTAAGCTTATCACATGGAAAAAGTCAAGAACAAATTAATACTTGGTAAGGTAATCATATGTTCAAGATATGTCAAATTACAGGTCGAATTGAAAAGTCTCGAAGTCATGATGTTCACTCATGTGTCATGCACTTATGGTCTTGGAATCTAGTTTACGTATTATCGTGTTTCTGTACCAATGATCCACGCGTATGTTTACTTTTTCAACACATGAGTACATGAGTACATGAGCAACAGTGTGGATAGTTAGGTAATACATTTGCATTTTTTTTTTTTTAGTTATATCAGATCCAATATTAACAGTGACTTCAAGAGTCCTTCAAGCAGCCCGTATAGAATGTATGTAATTCAGTCTAAAGGTCCGTGGTGGCTGAGAGGGTCAACCTCTCGCCTCTCACCAAAACGATTTTAACTCGATTCCCGACGTGGTAGGTCGGACGTCTTTGAAGATTCCTTCCTCCTTTCAAATGCTCAGAAAAAATGGTAATATTTAACAGCGTTAGTTCTTCATTAGTTATGGTTCGTTTCACAGTAAAAGTCGTTAGTTCCATCCAAACGCTCAGAAAATATCCAAAATTATCACAGCATCAGTTCTTCGTTAGTTATCGTTTGTATAATTTCCGAATTTTCACTGCCAATAATTAACTGACTAAATTTGAGGGAGGGAAAATTTACACCAACCCCCACTAAATACTTTTAAAAATGTTCACAGCGTTAGACATTTGTTAGTAATCGTTTTCTCTGCAATAAAAATAGTTTGTTCTAAATTTTAATTGCCACTGTTGAGCTAATATAATTGTCGGGGAAAATATACAATGTGCCACTTCCTCCTAAAGACTTAGAAAGTGAGTGAGTGAGTGAGTGAGTGAGTGAGAGATTTTGGTCAGCGCTTAACATCGAGGTCTTTAGCGTTGGGGAGGGGTGACATGTTGTGAGTATGGAGCAGCGCCAGAATGAAAGGATGGGGGAAACAGGAGATCCTCGAGAATACCCACCGACTTCGGCATCGCCCGGCACGATTCCCACATGCGAAAGTACGGGTACCGATCCCGCCGGGAATCGAACTCCGATCGCCTTGGCATTCGGCCACCGCGGCCCCCCCAATGACATAGAAAAAATACAAAATATTCACCCCGTTTTAAATTATTTGTTCCACAATAAAAATTATTAGTTCAAATCCTTTACTGCCACTAATTAGCTAATTAAATTTGGGAGCCAACATCACAATAAAACTCCTAAATATTTTTAAAAAATAAAATAATGCACAGCGATATTTGTCAGTTAATTATCGTTTGTTCTGCAATAAAAATTGTTAAAATGTTCGTTATTACTAATTAGCTGATATAATTGGGGAGGGAGCAAAGTCATACTTTTACACCCCCTCCCAAACGCTCACAAAAAATTTAAAATATTTACACTGTTCGTCATTCTTTGTTCAAAAATAAAATTTCATTGTTGTAATTTTTAACTTTCACTAATTACATAATTAAATTTGGTGGGAAACTGTAAACTGCCTACCAAAAGCTTAGAAATATTTCAAAATATTTACAACGTCAGTTCTTCGTTATCTATCGATGTAATGCTATAAAAATAGCTAGTTCCGAATTTTTCAGTTCCAATAGGTTGCTACTATAATTGGGAAGAGGGGTGGATTTAAACTACTCTACCCTCCTCCCAAATGCTCAGAAATATTTTTACGGACATTAAATAACTAATTAAATTTAGTTGGTTGAAGGGGGTGGGGTAACTTCACAGTAACCACCCCAAAATAATCAGAAAAAGGTCATTATATTCACAGCGTTAGTTATGTGTTAGCTATTGTTTGTCTGAAATTTTACTACCACTAATTAGCTAATTAAATTTTTAATCGGATGGGCCAACTTCACATTGTCCCATTCCCAAATGGTCAGATAATATTAAAAAAGATTAATAACGGTAGTTCTTCAATAGTTATCGTTTGTTCCACAATAAAATCGTTAAATCCGAAATTTTACTGCCACTAAAAAGGTAATTAAATTTGAGGGCGAAAACTTATTATGCAACCCCCCTTCCCCCCACAAAAAAATCTCAGAAAAATGCTTAAATATTTATAGTGTTAGTTTTTCTTTAGTTATCACATCAGTTCCACAATAAAATCTGTTGATTTTAAATTTTACTGCCGCAAATAAGGTAATTAATTTGGAGAGGGAAGCAACTTCACACTGCAATCCTTTTAAATGCTTCGAAAAATTTCAAAATATTTTACAGCATTTGTTCTTCGTAATTGTTCGGGAATAATTACTTTTAGTACCGAATTTTTACTGCCACTAATGAGCAATTTAAATGAACAGGGGGAACGTCATATAACCCTCCGTAATATTTAGAAGGTTTTAGAAATATTCACAACATTTGTTCTTCATTAGTCATTATTTGTTCCGCAGTAAAAAAGTTTGTTCCATATCGTATATCGTGTCTTTAATT
The DNA here is from genome assembly GCA_003012365.1 of Medauroidea extradentata. Taxonomy (NCBI): domain Eukaryota; kingdom Metazoa; phylum Arthropoda; class Insecta; order Phasmatodea; family Phasmatidae; genus Medauroidea; species Medauroidea extradentata. The sequence continues at coordinate 64,497 of PNEQ01049711.1, forward strand.
AACCAATTAAAATTTGGGATGCCCAACATCACACTGCCCCCTCCCCTCAAATGATTACAAAAATTTTAAATTATATACACTGTTAGTTCAACGATAGTTATCGTTTTTCTACAATATAAATAGTTTTGTTAGAAATTAAATTAACCTTTTTATAACAAAAATTTTCACGGCTGGTTTGGAAAGACGCTTCTTTCATTCAACTTATCGTTGACAATTGACTTATTGAACCGTTTCGTCCCTAAACTATCAGAAATCATTAAGTTATGCATACCATTAGTTCTATATCAGTTACAGTTTGTAACAAAAATAGTTCCCACTGAAACATAAATTTATGCTATTTATTTGTTATGCCTCAATAATTACACTGAACCATTCAAGTATGTCAAAATTTATCAAATTATACACATAATTAGTTTTTACTATTTTTTTTGCTCTGTAGTTGAATGTAACCTCTATACCTGGCAACAAGTATGACGTCGCTTGCATCAGTTTAATATGAAATTAGCTACTCGCACCACACGTAACTAAATATCGTCAAATCTCTTCTCTCTATTTCGCTATGGGAACATATTCCAATGAATTATTATTATTTTAGCACCTTGAAAAATATCTGCTATAGAAGCATACGCAAAGTTAAAATCTCTTCAGCATTCGAAAGCGAATTCAAACATATCTACAAGATTAAATAATTCCTTTTTGTGTAAATATATATATGAAATGTAAAAATATTATGCATACCTATTTTGAGTCCATTGGGGCATAACATAATAACGGTAAAAATAAGAAGATAACAGAAAACAAACAATATTCTAACAATGAATTTTTTCCTTACGAACTAAATGGCCTTGTCGATAGAAATTAAACTGTTAAATACTATGTTTAAATTTGTTAAACATTTACATCTCAGTGAATTGGATTAGGCGTGAGTGGTGTTAATGGCTAAAGAAACCAGATAATGAATTCAAATTATTGGATTTGTATCAAAGTTAGACACGAAACGGAACATAAATCAAGATATTATTGAAGTAGAGGAAACATTCTGAATTTAGCCTATTATTACAAGATTAAACATTTCTGCCTAAAACCGATGTATGTGCTACTTAATGAAAACACTAAAACTAAAGAAGATTTGATTGATTGCACAGCATATTGTTGTATAGCATAGTGGATTTGTTATTTTTGGAGTTGATATAAACATGGTAAGGAACCTGTATTGATTGACATACCGCAACATTATTCTAAGTAAGAAATTTTTCCTTCGATAGAAAAGAGATAAATACAATATTTTAAAATAATGGCGAAAGGAGAAATTTTATTAAGGCTGTTCGTGAATGTAAAAAAATTTTGTTTGAATCAAAACTTTTACACAATGGTAACCACCCAAAATATTGCACAAGGGAGTACAAAAAATATCAAATTTAAAATATTACAATTCGCTTAAATAACCATATCTTAATATTTTGTCGTAAGGGAAAGACCATATTAGAAATAAAAATATCTGCATACAGAAACTTACTTTAAATAATAACTGTAAAGATAATTTCTAACATTTAAAATTCCAGTTAAAAAATATTTTCATTTTAATACTAAAATATCTAAAGATATCTTAATCAAACATACGACATTTTAGAGTAAAATGTTCAATTTAGACAACGTTTTGAAAAAAAATTTAGCATACATAAAATAGCATTAAAATTGCCTAAGAGTTGCACACAGTATTTCAAGTCCTGCAAATAATGACAAGACTGTATCTTGTATGAGCGAGGAGAGGTTTTGGTCAGCGCTTAACACCGAGGTCTTCAGCGCTGGTAAGGGTTGAGATGGAGCAGCGCTGGAATGAAAGAGTGGGAGAAACGGGAGATCCCCGAGAAAACCCACCGACCAACGGCATCGTCCGGCACGATTTCCACTTGCGAAAATCCGGGGACGACCCCACCGCGCCAGAAATTGAGCCCGGATCGACTTGGTGAGAGGCGAATGGTCTTACCATCCGGCCAACGCGGCCCCGAATCTTTTATGACGTACACAAGAAAGCAGAGTGTGTACACGTGTTCGGCATCACTGCCGCTGATATAGGCAGAACCGCCCACCTGTGCCTGATACTGAAGGCTTAATAGGAGACACCTTACATATCTTTATACCGGGAGGGTCGTCACTCCCCCCTCCCCTAACCGAGAAAAATGGATTCATTAACATTGATATTCATTTTGTTGTAACAAACAAATTATTGTTAAACCAACAATCGTAACGTTGAAGTTACTATTGGAATTTATTTGTTCCAACAGTACAATTTAGTTGATATAATTTATTTAAAATAAACATTAATTTGGTTGGTTATACTAAATTTTTCGTTAGATGATATACTTAACAATATCTGAATTTGGGATTTACCCAAAATATTTGTTCCTGTTAAAAATACGACTCTAGTTTGCGTATACTATTTAATCAATTTTCTGTTACTATCAAACTTGAGTCAACCATATTTATGAATTACTATAAAACTTTGGTAAATTTAACCATGGCGGATATTAAAACAAACAAACTATTTAGTTGGAAGCGACGAAATATGTCCGTTCAGCAAGTCGTTCTTGTAGTGGCAGTTATTTGGCATGCACATGTTCGCACTTACACACACGATGGTTTAGAAAACTTGTCTCATTTTTTAAACTACAGGTATGTAAAATTTTTATAAAATAGTAATTTTTGTGGAATGTGGGTGGTGGACAAGTAAAAGATTGTGGGTTCTAATCCTTACACTCTGTACTTTTTCTTTTTTGTATTTACACGTAAATATTATTTGTATAAACGTTGCTGTGCAAATAACCTTATTTTCATGATCAGAGCAAGAAAAATAATTTAAATGTCATATACTGTAATGGTTGCTCAAATAAATGAATTATTTTTTATTTAACACTATCTGTATTGTGTCTCCAAACTCGTCAGTATTTTATTATAACATTTCTGCTTACGTGCCTTATTATTTTCCCATAAATATTACATTTCTTTCTACAGCCATGCTCAGACACCTGTAGTTTTTATTTGCATAGTTCAGAAATATATATTATATTGAATAATTAAATAAGTATGATTTTTGTTACATAATTTTCTCTGGACCAATACACCATCTCCTTCCCGCAGAATGTAGTTAATTACATAAGTATTACTTCGAGTTTTAAATTTTAGATAATGTTTATGTAGAGTATACCGCTATTCTGTTCATGTGTACTTGTTGTTCAACATCGATTTTTGTTTAACAATTTCCAACACGTTAGACATAGTTATCAAAAAGTTCATTTTCTTAAAATGATAATTACTTGGTTTTAGTATAATCAATATGCCACACGTTTCGAAATTAAATACATGAAAACGTTTGTGCGACTTGGTAATAATAGGTAAATAATGCGGAGTAAGTTAATAAGTATAGTGAATAATTCGATAACAGCATTGGCATGGCAATTACAAGTCTACAAAAAACGCATTCTTTAGTGATTTAGAGGAGTGCGGATGCTTAAAATATTTGTTTCGTGCTAAGCTTCCTTGCAGCACCGACAATTTCGGCAGTGTCTATTGTCATCCGTCCTTACTACAGCAAATGCCTTCCAAAAATTTATTACGTAACGCTTCAGATAGTCACGGAAACACAAATAAGAATGAAATGTAACCTGAACTACTACTGAACAGCGTTACATTTAACTTAAATCAACTCTGGTGCAATCCAGTAGTGATTTATCGAAACTTGGAGGTTGAGAAAATCATCTCTATTGCAAAGGGATACAACAAATAAACTTGATTTGAAATTTGGAACAAACCGTTTTTATGGCAAAACGAACAATAACTAACGGATGTAAGTAGTAATCACATGTTTCTGTTGACACAGGACAAGACATGTGTGGCGAGGTGTCATTCATAACGTAATTTGGCTGCCACATTCCCCTTACTTTTTCAAATGGTTTAATTCCCCCCCCCCCCCTATTAATCTCATCTTACTTTCCACATTTCCATTCAGGCATTAAATATATTAATTTATTGTCGTTAATTCGATCCACTTTTAGCTATACATGGAAGTTCAAATTCTACTATTATAATTTTTACTATAAATATCCTCCAAGAAAGTTCCATTTTAACACTGGTGAAAATTTATATACATTTAATTTTACTGCAATATGTGATTCATTTATATGCATTGTGATGTTTTGCTGATATAACTTTAGAAGTATCCCATCGACTGATTGCTTCCTCATCCATCATTCCCACTTAACATCTTCAGTATTACTTTCCAGTAGTGAATTAATATTGTGTTGGGTATTGGTAAGATACAACACTGAGTCCTACTTTTTAAATTCTTATTATTACCCGAGAATCATTTAAGGCATTATCGATAGGATGTTTATTTAGGTAGGGGAATATGCATACACACATGATGTTTCTTGAGTATGGGGGCAAACTCCACATGCGTGTACCTCGCAAATACATAAAACGAAAATATGTCTTGTGCACTTTTCACTTAAGCATTATATTAAGGAAGTAATGAGCATCTTAACATGAGTTTTTAAAAACGTATTTTCCCGAAATATGGCGGGAAACCAATTGACAAGATAAAATATTACAGCATTTTTTAATGCAGTTGGGATCTTCGAATGAACGTCAAACGCTGCATGTAACCTTCCACTCTTGGGAAAATAGCTGGGGTTGCTACCCTTTAATGCATACAACTTTATAATCGTCAGGTTTTTCATATATTTGAAGATGTCTAGTTGAGCAATGTTACCTGTCTAGTAAAAAATATGCTCTTGTTGCAACTGTCTAGGACCCGTTACTCTCTTTGAAATCATAAATGAAGTTGCAGCGATAGAGTCCCAGAAAACTATTAATTATAGTATCATGAGTTAGAAAAACATTGTTAAATTTGAATGTCTACCATCGAGAATGCAGTGCACACAACAAAACTCACATGTACACAGTATTGCGTATGTCCTATGCTGTATAAAATAGGTGGACAATATAAACCTAAATCATTGCTAAACGACGAATCTTGGGCTTGGATGCAAACCCACCACGTGAATAGAGATGGATCGAAACCCCATTAATTTTTTTAAAAATAAAATAACTAAAATGTTTGTTTCTATTCTAAAAATTGCAATGTGCTTTACAAGTTGAACAAACGCCATCGTGCGTTTTTACCACATATAACACATTTTTAAAGGAATTAAAACGATTTCAAAAAATATTTCCGATTCTGTAGATAGCAAAAATATCATAATTGAAAATATATGGTGAAAACAAGGCATTTTTGTTTACCATGTACGACAGATTATTGATACGCAAAGAAAAATTAATAAAAAAAATTTTTTTGACATTTTTTGTTTTAAATTCACAAATGAAGTGTTGGCGTCGAATTTGCAAATTTTTATTATTTACGGATTTTGTTTGTGTAGTGGACACAGATGTGCGGACTGTGTGGTGTTTAACATTAAAAAAATACATGATTTTCGACAGTTAAGGGTTCCGAGACTTACATAGCGAAATATACCGGTAGTTCATCAACATTTATGTAACAATCAATTAGAACACATAAAATATATCGTCAAAGACACATTTCATACGCGCCCTATCTTATAGAGGTAGATGAACAGTGTTATTAAATATCCTGAGAAACTACAGGTGACGATCAAGCAATATTTTCACTTGAATTGAAATAAATCAGAAGAGGCATACATACATCAACTAGAGGGAATTCTTCGCCAAGGCATTCTTGAGAAGGATACCATTGGAGTTTCTGAAAAGTTACACATTTCCACACGTAATCTAGAATATCCTTAGACAGTCCTAGATAGAAAACATGCTGTCTTGCAATATTTAGTGAGCAACATGCAGATTGTTACGTTTACAGATAGTTACAACTGGTCGTTTTACTACGAAATAATCAAACAATTGTATAATGAGGGATTCTTTTAATAAAAGTGAGACTCGCAGTCTAAATATCAGGTATGGATTTAATTTACAATATATACAACTATTTCATTACATTTACGATGTTCTTTACGGAGGGAGGCAAGAGTAGTCAGAGACATATTTATGATTACTTATGAGAAGAGACCTGAAAAATTCGCGGGTTCACTGTCCGGTGGGCTAGGCTCCAAGAATCTCTGTGAATTCAAGCAGACAACAGCTGTTCATTGGTTGCTCGATGACACAGTGAAATGGGTCTGTATTCAGTTGTATTGTTATTATTGGCTCATAGACTTCAAGGCTGTGTAAAATAAGTCAACGGCTAATTGTGAAAGCAGCACGAACTTACAGTTGCTGGAATTCTAGCGTGTGCCTGAAAGAAATCGCGAATTTTTCAGGTCTCTACTTATGAGCCACTCAACTCAGCTACAGATGACAGTCCCACCTTGTTAATGATGTCGAGGATGAAAGGAAACGTCCACGGAGATAGGCACGTCGTAGATCTGGACGTCGTGGCGAAGTGGTCCTGGCGACGATATGGGGCAGACAGACCTCGTAGGTAGCGTGACACGCCCTTTTATCGTGCCCTGTGTGGCAACTCGTACCGCTGTCGGAGAGGTGCATCTTGGTAGTGAAGTGGTCCTGGCGACGATATGGGGCAGACAGACCTCGTAGGTAGCGTGACACGCCCCTTTATCGCGCCCTGTGTGGCAACTCGTACCACTGTTGGAGTGGGAAGTTCTGCCTTGCAGTTTGCCGCAACTATGTTTAATGTTTTGGAATTCCTGTCCGGGTGGCCTGGTTATTGATCGCTGTTTTAGAACCAGGGTTACATGGTTCATAACAAGATGTGAAATCACCAGTGCCATTATAGCTGTTGGAATTAGTATTTGTGTCACTTTGGAAATTACATCATTCTAAGCTGCTAGCTCTTCTCTGAAAGTTCAATATTTATTTAGATTTTCGTGTAGGTTTTTACATTTTTCGGGTTAACCATAATAAATTGTGCGATGTAAATCAGACAGTTATTCAGTATCGGTGATCCCTTCTTTCAATTCCCTGACCTGAAATGTGCTTCGTATGTGGAAGTTTCTTTAGGTTCTGAAGCATTGTCACAGTCGCGGCTCAAAGCACATGCAATGTGCTTTGTGATACATTCTTGTTTGTCACAGCGGGATTTTATGGCGAAATTTTAATTTAAAATCCTTTGTAGTCTGGCAGACACAACATAATTTTTTGAATTGCCTATTTTAGCTTAAGTTGTGTTTTAATAAGAGATTTAGATGCATAGGAAGCCGCTTGGTTTTCTTGTATAAGAACAAATCCTACTGTGTGACTGCTTTTGTCTATGCCAGTGTTAGTATGTTTACATGGTCGTAGAACATTATAAGGGAGGCGATTTCTGACTTTTCTTTAGCTTGTTGAATGCATTCTCTTCTTCATGACTCCAGTAAAGCTACTTTTTTGTAATAATATCTGGAGTGGATGTGACGGTTCTGGCACGTTTGGGTTGACCTGAAGTCCATAAAATATTTGCTAGTCTTGGGTTTCTGTGGGTCTTTTTAATCTTTTCAACAGCTTTTACCTTAGTTGGATCAGGTGATAGTCCTTCACTAGATATAGTATGTCCAAGAATGTCAATGCCTTTTTTTGCTAAACATATTGTAGCGTGGCCCAGGCCCTGAACCCAGTTTAATTTTTACATGTTTATTTTATAATATGAAGTTTTAATCTTATTTGTCATAATGTAGGCCTCATGGTCATTCTAACAATGGTGTCGGAGAGTTTGTAAAGAACAGTTTATTAAGAACATTATTTGTTAAATGCCAGCACGTCAGTGGAAATTAATTTGTATTTAAGATAATCAATTTGAGTAACTGTGAACTAATTCTTCTTAAAAAGAGATTTAATTTGGTAATTAGAAATTACTCATTTGACAGAAAGGATAACATGTTGCTTATTTATGTTCATATATATTTGAAATTTAAATGATTCTGTTTATATCCATTAGGATTCTATATGTATTTTTGCTTAAATTGTTTGCATTTGAATTCAACGAAACCGTGTTTCATTGTTAAAGTTTGGAGTGTGAAAAGGACAGAGATATCAATCTAAGTTTAGTGTTTCCAAGAAAAGTTACTGTATTTTAGTGCAAAACCGACTTATAAACATGAACGTTAAGGATTAGCCGCCATATTTGGTTACAAACAATAAGAGCACAGACTGTTGCTGATTTGCCGCGTCAAATTTAAATTTAATGTTTCTTTCACCTAGCAACAAGGTTAATAATGAATATATTTGTATATGATAGATTTGGAAACTAAAATATTAATGTTTGTAATTATGTGGAGATATCAAGAATTCAAAATATTCTTTAGTTACGTAAAAACGTTATATTTTAAGTTGTTTCCTGTAATGGCCGTGGGGCGGCACCACTGACGAGCAACGCTGGCAGCTTGCGTGCGAAGGGCAGCTTTGTCTGGTTCAAGATGGCGTCAGAGACGGTCGTGCGGGGGTGGCGTGGTGATGGAGGCAGAACCGATAGGGTTCTGCTGGTTAAATTCCGGGAGAGGGTGGTTCTGCAACTCTAGTATCTACTCATATTTTTTTTTTTGTTGCTTGAGTGATTGGTGAAGTTGGGGTTTTATTTTTTGTTGTTTAAGAGAAACTGATAGGTTCGGTGATCACCAGCATTTAATTTGAATTTTTTTTTTATTTTTTTATTTTTTTATTTTTTTTTCGTTCTTTTGTTTGTTCAAGAGTGTGCCTCCCTGCAGTCAGAGTTCAAGCGATGTATAAATTTGGAACGTAATTTAATGCAATAAACCCCAAAAATCTTTGTGAAAGTTCTGCCCGTTTATTCTTTGTCTCATGCTACGTTGGGAAAACCCACACCCTTTGTGTTGATGTCGCTGAGCTAGTCGTGGACGTGTTGTAGTGCGACTCGTGACATTTTTGTACGCCCATCGTGGGACAAGCAGCAGAGCGACGCATCACAATATACTTACTCGGATTAAGTTTTAATCCAGCTTGTTTCAGTTTGCTAACTACTGTTTCTGTGATAGCGCATAATTCCTCTTCATTTGAGGCATGAATTAATATATAGTAAAGTAGATCACACTCTTTGCTACTGACATCATTTAAGAATTTGCTCATATTTTGCTAAACTACTTCTGAAGCTGAGGCTATTCCAAATTACATTCGCTTACGTGCATATCTTCCCCACGGAGTAGCAAATGTGAGATATTTTGAAATAATTTCAGTTTCTGTTAGTGGCCAAAATCGTTTCGTAATTCCAGCTATGTGAAGTATCCTGATCCTCTGAAGTGTGTCTGTAGAGGAAAACGTACCTTCAAATTTTTATTTACAATGTAACCATCCATATACAAACTTTTCAATTTTTGCATACCATGATCACTTGTGAAATTGCTAAGGTATGTTTAATAATTTATTAAATAATTTTGTTTTCCACCATTGTGTCCATTTCTTCCTTCACTTTATATCTCTAAGATGGTGGTATTTTCCTAGCTGGGTAAATTTTTAAATTTTGTTGATCAACCAAATCTATGTCATGCAATGCCTACTTTATAAACTTTATAAACCCTTTTTAATGTCAAAGTTATTCAACAGTCTTCTTTCAATAACCAAATATTGTTTATTTATGTTAACACGCATTGCTAAGCAGTGAAAGATTCATTTTCATATCTATTATCAGCCTTGGTTTCCTTTGGAAGTTATGTTATTTCATATCCCGGAAGATTTTAACAGGCTATGCAATAGTTGGCCCAAAAATTTACAAACTTGTAACTAAAATAAGGTACGTTTTTCATTTGAAAAATATTATTATATTAATATAAATGTATTACTCTTTTGCTATTATTGCAATGTTATTCTTAAATGGAAACATTATTGCTTCCCAATAATACGAAAAAGACTTAAATTAACGCGACAATCTTTCTTTATTGGAACATTAAGTTATTATACTACTTTAATTTATAAAACAAATGTCACTGAATACATCATATAATTGCTCATTGACACACTGAAATGCCTCATGAACATTATAAGTAAATACTGTTCCTTTTTTTTTAAATCATTATTTGAATGTGTGACTTTTACCATGTTGATTTTTGTCAGGGTTATTTTTCGTTTGCTATCACACACAAGCATACACACGTACATACATTTACATACACACACATATATATACATATAGGCCTATGTATATATATATATATACATATATACATACACATATAGGCCTATGTATACACACATATAAGCGTACTTGGTTAAGTTTGAGTTGATTTTTCCTCCGCTTTTAAGGTGGAGATATAAAAGAAGTTAACATACACATGTTATTCGCTCAAATATTTCACTCGTGATTTTTAAATGAATAACTTACTTGTGAGTAACAAACAACAAAAATAAATTCTTTGTCTTAATGTAATTTTTTTTATTGATTCAAATGTAAATCATTATAAAATATATCAGAAAATGCGACGACAACTGATGGATATTCTTACTGTATTAACAAGAGTGCATTGCCAACTGTATCATGTAGCCACATCAATGTTGTCTGTGTGAATTTAAAGAAAGCGTTTAGCAGAAGTTTGTTTGATTGGCGGGTGTATTAACACATAACGAAGCTTTGTACGCTTTATATAATGCGTTTTAAGAGCAAAACGAATAACATCCAAACAATAGGCCTGCTATTGCCGTGACGAACGACCCCATCCAATCGTCGCACCGACTTTTGTAATGATTCTTCTATCTTGATCCTTTTGTTGTTGTTTTGTTGTTGTAAATATGGTCTACAATTAGAAGTTAATAACTCTTATTTTATCACATATTAGTTTCTTAAGTCCCAATAAACTCTGCTTGACTTTAAATTAAAATGTTAATGATATATTAAGCTTGAAAATGTGTAAAGTAGTAAATTTATATGGCTTTAGGTAACAGTTTTACAGCAGAAATTTTTTTCACTCATAAAAAAATACAGTTTCTAAATTTAATACGCATTAAAACTAAATGTATAAGTTTACCAAACCAGACATGCAATTACCATTTTTTAAAACAAAAATGTATCAAATATTTTGGTACGATTACCTGTACTGCCTATGTCTCTGAAAATAAATTTTTTAACAAATAATTTTACTTGTTCAATATGCGTAAGTTAAGAAAATCTAACACATTATCTGCTAAATGGATGTAGACGGCAATGTTACGTAGGTTATGCCTGTATTCATTTGTGACTAATCGAGTAAATGTACATATTAACACAACATTTATATTTAATTTTTGTAATTATGTGAAAATTTTCTTTACAGATACAAATTATAGTGCAGACTGAAACGCCAGTTTAGTAACAGTTTGTTTCTTTATCAAGCTTAAATTTCTCCAGGATTGAATCTACACTAACTGATTAAAAATAATTTTGTTCAATAATCTTAGCACGGATAAAATTTATACGGAATACCAGAAATTGTAATTTAAAATTTGTATTCATTGTGTATACATGATGAGAAAAAAGTTTGTGTCTATATATACGAACTATTTTGATCAAATCTAACAAATTTTGACAGTTTAGCATAAGATTGGCAATTTCTCCTTGCAATGAAAAATTAAATGCACCATTCAGTACAAAACTGCAACTAGACCTACATAACATTAAAAATTCATAATGCTCATCTTCGTATTGAAATATTTTTCACTTAATTAAGAATATACAACAAGTAACAAATTACAACGATAAGTATAGAGAGAATTCATTATAATACCGAATGCAAATTTGAATTATTCCAATCCTCCTTCAGGAAAATGATATTTAAAACTGAATTTCCATTCAGATTAAAATTTTCTTCGTAAAGTACACTTTTGCTCTCTCTATAACAATTTTCCAAGAAGTAATACAATGGTAGAACATAACCTCGGCTATCTGCAATATATTATGAAGTCAAATCATCTTAATTGTCAACATTTTGGTTAATTTTATTTAATTGCAAGAATCCACAAATAGTTCACAGCCATTTAAGTTCTGAGGAAACTTTATGGGAAAAATCTGTTTTACATACAATTATATCGGCTTATCTGCATCGTAGCTCAGCATTATAAATTATTCCCATTCGTGTTCAGGAGCTCAGAATATTCACAAAATAATAATCATAAAAAATACGTATTTACAGTGCTGTAGAACTTCTTTATCTCCGCAGCTTAAGGAATACTTCAGAAAACTTTGAAATTATTCAAAAGTCACCTTGTTTTATGGTGTGGCATTAAATTAGTGATTAATGACGGTTCGAATACACATTGTTTAGGCTGACATTTCTCTAGGATCATTCCTTTCTTCCAACAGAGGATGCCCATCGAAAAACAGCGGTGATCTGATATACCACCAATTTTCGTTTGTGCCGAAACTTAAACATTTAAATTAACTGGGGTCTATAAGCACAAACCTGATATTAATGCAAAATAAAACTATTTTGAAACAAATAATAAAAAATTATGAGAGTATTTAACACACTGAAATGTAACAATAAATTTGTTGTACAACTGACACACCTGGCGTCATAACCCATTCATAACATAAAACTTTATAGTGTAGTATCAAATGCAGCCTTCAGATATTATCTAAACAAACAGAATTATTTAGTTTCTCTAACTATTAGCCGGACAACCTAGATAACTAACACATAAATCATTTATTTTGTGCGTACAAAATCATAGGCTATTAAAATTCCAGAAATAAAATTAACTAAATACCACATTTAGGTATGTCAATTTTAAATGCATAAAATGCATATAAATGACAAGTGATATAATTAGCGACGATTTATCGCGGGAAAACTTGACTTTTTGCTAGGTTTCAACGTACGTTCAGCTTATCAAAAGATTACTGGCTTTCGCTTGTATGAGAAGCTGTTGCCTTATTTGACTGAGCCAATAAGAATCTCGCTGTTGATATTTGATGTCTGTTATTGGTCTGCAGACAGCTACGTCGTGCTAAGTGTATATCAACAAGTCATACACGTTGCAAGAAACTACGGCGTTTTCAAGGGTATGCTGGCACGAAACTTTCTCGCGATAAACCATCCTCTCTAGATATAATACAAATACATTTGAGGTAACTAACGTGAGGGCATTAGAGAGGCTATAACGGTGAAGCATGAAAGGTGGATATGTTGACTAACTGCGCAAGCTCAAAGTTTATCAGTTTACATGTCCGTACTACAAAGACAGTCCGGAATTTTCGGAAAGATCGTGATTTATGATTGGGCATGGACAGTTGTGATACATTCGAAATCGTGTCATAACTAGGAAAATCCTTCAGTTAGTTTTTAACCTGGCCGATAAGTAAAAGGCCTTCTTTCTGTTAATGACGACATCTTGAAACTAGGAGCTTAACTAAAAAGCAGGCAACGTAAGCGACTCTCTTGTAATTGAAGCGAGTCAACTTTCTTAAAATATTCCAAGACATTGCCACGAGGTTTTTAACCAAACACAAATAGAGAACCTTAATTTTATACGCATTGTAACTTATACGCGTTGTAAATTATAATCGATAATATCTTAAATTTCACATTTCAGTAATCAGTTATAGTAAATATTTACGTTTGTAAAATTAATATTTTAGCGACTTGCGGTGAGAAGCATTTGTGTTTTAAACATAGCGAGTGGGAATATGAAGATCGGTAAAATTTTGCAAGTTGGTCTGATCAAGATAGATCAGCACTAATGTTAGTGTCAGAATCATCTCTCGCATTCGTCAGTCGCCCGTCTGTCAATTGGTCACGTGACCTTCAGCCAATTAGAAACCACGAATATTTCCATCCATCCATATTATAAAGCTTTGCAATCTGTAACCTTTGAAGGAACACTGACTAATGATTTGCCTTTTGATATTGGTAACAGTTGTTTTATAGTTTTAAATAATAATAAGAAGGCTGGTTTATTTTATTTTATTAGTATTGTCCTAACAGCGATGGAAATTTCCTTTCACAATAAGATAGAAATATTTTTGGTAATGATACAAACTAAAACATTAACAGAAATTATTTTTACATAGCGCTTATTAAATGCAAAACGTAAATAAATTTATATAGAATAATTATGGTCGCAAAGTTTATTTTCAGTAAAAATCAGAAGTTGCAATTATTACCAACCATATATTCATTAAATATCTGTAAAAATAAATTAAATTTATAAGGCAATTCTTATACATCACAGAAATTTTAAGATCGTGCAAGGGTAGCTTAGCAATTTAAAGGAATTACGACGGACGAATGACGGATTGTTGTGGATCACTCGATTTGCAGACGAATGGACGGAGGAAAACTGGCGGATGCGACAAGTGATTGTGTCTCCAGATTTATAATTATGCACAGATAACGTATCAGTAAAACGATGGACTCGCATTCGAGAGGACACTTTGGCTGCGGCTATCCTGGTTTCTGTTTGCTGTGGTTTTCTGAAATCGCCCCAGGCGAAGGTTAAGATGGTTCCTTAACATGGTCCATGGCCGAATTGTTTCCAAATTACTGGTCTTGAGTGAAGTTGTGTGTTAAAATTTTCAATGAATTCGCTGTCGACAAGACTCAAAGCCGAATACAAATAAATCTGCACGTGATATGGGTTTTTCTGCCAACGTAATAATATGTAAAGACGGCACACGTCGATGGCCCTAAGAATGCGTCTTATTTTAACGGTAGGAAGGCATTTTTAAATTATGACAGACAGTCCTGCAGCAGGGTGAAGATGAGTATTAAGACTTTGTAAGGCGCCTCTCTGGCTTGAAGGAAAACACTCAAAGGTCTAATGAAGGTTAGGGAAATACGGCTGGAATCAATACACGGTATTTTTATTTATTGTCCTTTGGTAACGTCCGCAAGGTCCGTATTTCCTCGGTCACTGCTCGAAATATTATTATTCAAATGTTTGTCTCGCAGGTGTCTTACTTCTGTGGCGGCAGCACAAGGTTAATTACAAGGCCCCTGAAAGCCTCCGTCGTGCGGTTAGGTGTTGGACCTACTACTTCGGTTTGTTCAAAAATATCGCGGCTTCAATTCACTACTGTGATCGCGGGCCGTGACATCTCACGTCCGCCTTCCTCAGCGCGGCGACTACCTCGCGAGTTTCCCAAATCTACGCTCCGCTTCTACTGAAAATGCCCCTCGTAATCGTCAGCTAATAGCAGCTCGTCTCCGAGGACAATAAGGTAACTCTGTGTAGCAGTTACTCCCGAACTGTCTATTTAATTGAAATGAAATTTTACTAAGCTTACATTATCAGTCATTTCCTAGTTTAACCGAAACACAGTACTAATTTAATTATTATTGACAAATATAAATGACTACAAAGTATGAGTCCTCTGTAAGCTCCTCCTCCTAGGCGGTAGCTCCCCCCCCTCCATACTTTGGCCTGCATCCTCCTTGGCCTGCAATGAAACCATCACTGTGTGCGCCGCTCGTCAGCTGAATACTCAATTTGTATTCCAATCTTCCAATTAACTGTTCTGACCGTTACAATTATAAAATCACATTTATGAAATAAATTTTAATACTGAATAAAAAGAAACTAGAATAAAATTTGTATGACGATTTTTTTTATGCATATTACAACTTCATGATGTTTAAAGGGGATGGCAAATGTAGAAAAGCAGTTTGTAAAAAATATGGTGACAAAGTTGTTTATTGTGTTTCGCTGGTGGGTAAATTGTGAATAGAGAAATTTATCAGTGGGCAATAACTATCTACCATACTCAATGAGAGGTGTTTACCGTCTGCTGCAATGCATTGTTGTTGGCTTTGGAAATGTAACAGAATTGCTTTTGTACAGAAATTTAAAATATTTGATAAGCTTACGAATAAACACCCTGCAATCTACGGAATTAATCTCCTATTGAAATAAATAAGTGCTAGGCTAGGCTCGGCTCTAAATGTAACAGACGTACTGACCTAATGAAACACTGCCAAAACCACTTATAAAACTAATATTCTGAAGGTGTGTTTCCTTCAAGGAATAGGCCAGCATCTCAACTAAAATTTTACCCTTAAGAGTTCGTGGTACATAATTCAACGCTAAAAGCATTAATCTATAAATGAAGGTTTCTTGATACCAATTTGCGAAAATTAAACAACAGCAATCCTAGACAATAGTTTTAGCCAACATTTTAAACAAAATTGTTTCCAGTGTTACGAGGTTCTGAGGCACAATAACTGATGCCGGAACCTCGTGCAATTAACTGCGGCGGAAGAGATCACGCGTAACGAATTAGTAATTCTGAGACACAAAACAAGAATATATTAGCATATCTGATAAGCCTACTTTCCTCTAAGTGGGTGCAAATTAACCCTGATTGTTAATATTTGTTTACGTAACCTTAGAATATTAAATAATAATATTAATTGAGTAATATGATCAACAAAACATACAAGAGATATGTCAGCTTATTAATTAATATACTCGTACCCGGTTTGATTAATAAGCAAAAGTATTTATTCTAGATATCTTACGTATCTAACGTATGAGTGTTATCTAACTAACTGAAATACTAAAAAGTTGGTCAGTGAGAAACTTTTTTGTTAGTGAAGTTATATGGGTATGAAAGCGAGAAAGTTGTTCCTAATTAACGAAATATATTTTTAAAAGAGCCCCACCGCAATAGCTTTAGCCGTTCTCTTGTTTATAGTTGTGAAATATGTGGCGTATTATTGTCATGCGCTCCCACGCGCCCGTCCTACAAACATACTTAAATACACCCGACATAGCTATTTTGTTAGAAGAAAGCGGCCTTTGTCTCGCCAACGGCAGTGAATTCGCCTGATTCGCCGGTATGTAGAGCAGAATAACGAATCAGGTAGAGCCATTGCCTTTGAAGAGCTAAAATAAGTGTTAAAATGACCCTTCCTGCCAAGGTTGCCAGATATAAGGCCGCTGTCTTCTACTAAAGATGGCTATGCACCTGAGTGTCGCTCGAAGTGTTGTCAGAAGAGAAAAAACTTTCCGTTATCTTTACTGACTATAAGGTTATATCTGGAATGGTTAATAAAGGAAATACATGCTTTCTTTAGTCAGCAGTTTTCTTCGTCCCATTGTCCTTAACTGATTCAAGAGTGAAACTACATGGTCTCATATCAGTGGGGTTTGTGATTGTTTCTTATTTTTAAAGTAATATAAAATTAATTTAATAGCATATTTTGAAGCGTGATTTTATTCAAATTGTACTATCAGTTAAAATATTAAAAGCCACAATATTTTAAAACTCAAAATTCTGAAGTAGAACATCTCCGAACTCTGTATATGCGGCTGCGATCTCGCAACAGCGCGCGCCATAAGACCTGTATTGCAATCTAAGGTTGGGACTCTCTATAGTTGCAGAACTAAGAATATATGTAGGGCTAAGTTACTCAAGAACCAATTTCGTCATTTTAGTAGCTTATAGGTTTACAGTTTTTTCATGCTAAAATACACTTATTTTGTACATCAGCCTTTCCAAAAATTTTCTTCTTGTTATCAGTAACATGTAGACATTATCAGTGAAGCTGTACTCATCGGCTACTTAAATAAAATAATAAGAAAATGTGATAGTAAAACACATAGAAAAACTACTAACTTTTACAATAATTTAAAACAACATCATACTAACAATAAATATGTTGGGGACAGAAAATTACTGAAACGAATTGGACGATAAAACGACGGCAAAGACGATCACAAAGTGATAGAAACCGGATGAGCACAGGCAACACGTTAATGACAACACAGCTGAACACAGCTAGCTTTTGTGTACAACAGATGTTACATTTCTAAAACTGAGGTGTGTTTCCGTATTCAGGACCAAAATCAACAAAAACAGTCTGTGGAATTTTTTTTACACATCACTACTGAATTTGTTCTGTCAGCTAGTAATTTGTGTAGACAAGATACATGAAGAAATGTCAAATATCTGAAGTAATTGTACTGATAATATGTGTAGCAATGGCACTCATAATATGTGTAGTAATAGGCCTAACGCTGGTAATATACTTAGATAACGACGTCTTTGAATGCATATAATAATGCTTAATATTTGATGAAGCGATTTTTATATAAAATGCACATAATTAAATTTGGTGCAATAGTAGCATACTCCTAGTTGTAAACCATTTTACATCAATTAACCGTCTTATCTATCAATATATTTCATAGGTAAACTGTTATGCTGACGCAGATTAAGGATCTAGAAGCAATAACTTGCTATATATAGCAACGATCTAGAAATAATTTAACTATCATATTTTAAAATATATATTTTTATATGGGCTGTATTAAATTAATTTATTTGGAAAGTTTAGGTGAGTCTTAACATTAATATGGTTATTTTAAAAATATTTAAATTATTGTAGTACATCAGATTGATTTTCATGAAATAACTCCTTTAAATAGTTTCAATGATATAAATAAATACACTTACTGTAGGCCCATAACTTTCCAAGGGTTCCAAAAATATTTAGACTGTCCAATGACGTTCAGTTCAACCCATTTAATTGATGAAGATTGAGATAAATACCGACTATTCTTAGCTACTATTGTCAAATTATTCTACTTGACGAAATGAAACAATTCCAGTGTACAAATTTACAATTGCGAAATTATTTATCACATGCTTATACATTTTAGAATTACGTATACCAATTGAAACCTGAAATATTATAAATTTATTCTTTCTTAATGTGTTGGACATAAATATTTTGTGATGTAAAATGCTGCAAAATTGCATTCGGTTTAGTTTACACAAAACCGTCGCCGATGAATTAATGTACAAATATCTCGTCGATTTAGATCAGTCTTTAATTTAATTGTAGTCATTTAAGTATTTCATTCTACCGATGTTGCACACTTACACTAAGAATTTCTATTCCGTACTTAATTCGCAAGACATCTGGGCAATGCAAAAACATTTTTGATGGATTTAAAGGCATAAAAAAAATTGTTATGTTAGACTCTGTAACGCGAAAGCACAGAAGCTATAACTTCATTTAATTATTTTTAAATTTCCTTCATTATCCTAGTGTGTTTTTAAATTTAATTTTGCTAAGAATACTCTTCTAAGTGAACAGTTTAGTATCAAATGTAATCAAGAGAGTATAGAAGGCGTAATACATACGATTATATAAATATTATTCAGTAAATACTCTTAATAACATCATGGCATTAAAAAAGAAAATAATAATTTGATGTTTTCAGTACGGTAACAAATTTATTTATTTTTTTTTTTTCGAATTTATGATAAGAGTTGCAAATTTCTGAAAAGTTACTGTATTCAAAGTAATGAGGAAGGCCATAAAAGTTCTGTACCTATACCGGGGTGTATAGTAAAGGTGTTCGTAGACTGGCTTAGAAAACTTACTACGAATAGTAAGGAATCCAGACAAGAGCCTTTCACTTTGTCAACTGGCACGCAACAAACTGTGCTACAGAGGTCGACCATGATGTAAACAAGTCGTTAGCCTTTGTTTGCACTGATGTTCGTGATATAATACACAATGAGCTGGTAGTATATTTCTACCGGGCTTATAAAGTGACGAAATATCGTGAGCACCGAGTACCTTTCCTTGTAGGCGTGGCTAAACGGAGCCTCCTCATTGGTAGTTATCAACTCAGAGATATATGCGTCTCCCTAATGTCACACGGCTGGCAGGAAGTAGCAGGTATACGCCTGGGCCACCCACAAGTGTCTGTCAGTGTGCCGGTCCTTTGTTCCCATTGGCAGCTTATCGATATAGGGAGGGATGAAACCACTGGAGGAGAAGAAGATTATTTTCATCGCGGGAAAGCATCCATCGTGGGCAACTAACCTAGCACCCTTCCTGCCAGCCGTGTGCTAGGTCAGTTGCCCGCGATGGACGCTTTCCCGCGATGAAAATAATCTTCTTCTCCTCCAGTGGTTTCATCCCTTCCTATATCGATAAGCTGCCAATGGGAACAAAGGACCGGCCCACTGATAGACACTTGTCGGTGGCCCAGACGTATACCTGCTACTTCCTGCCAGCAGTGTAACAGTGGGGAGACACACATATCTCTGAGTTGATAACTACCAATGAGGAGGCTCTGTTTAGCCACGCCTGCAAGGAAAGGTACTCGGTGCTCACGATATTTCGTCACTTTATAAGCCCGGTAGAAATGTACTACCAGCTCATTGTGTATTATATCACGAACATCAGTGCAAACAAAGGCTAACGACTTGTTTACATCATGGTCGACCTCTAGCACAGTTTGTTGCGTGCCAGTTGACAACGTGAAAGGCTCTTGTCTGGATTCCTTACTATTCGTAGTAAGTTTTCTAAGCCAATCTACGAACACCTTTACTATACACCCCGGTATAGGTACAGAACTTTTATGGCCTTCCTCATTACTTTGAGTACAGTACCTTTTCAGTAATTTGCAACTCTTATCATAAATTCGAAACAAAACAAAAAAAAAAAGTAAATTCGTTACCCTACTGAAAACGTCAAATTATTATTTTCTTTTTTAATGCCATGATGTTATTAAGAGTATTTACTGAATAATATTTATATAATCGTATGTATTACGCTTTCTATACTCTCTTGATTACATTTGATACTAAACTGTTCACTTAGAAGAGAATTCTTAGCAAAATTAAATTAAAAAACACACTAGGATAATGAAGGAAAATTAAAAATAAATAAATGAAGTTATAGCCTCTGTGCTTTCGCGTTACAGAGTCTAACATTACAAATTTTTTTATGCCTTTAAAACCATCAAAAATGTTTTTGCATTGCCCAAATGTCTTGCGAATTAAGTACGGAATATAAATTCTTAGTGTAAGTGAGCAACATCGGTAGAATGAAATACTTAAATGACTAAAATTAAATTAAAAACTGATCTAAATCGACGAGATATTTGTACATTAATTCATCGGCGACGGTTTTGTGTAAACTAAACCGAATGCAATTTTGCAGCATTTTACATCACAAAATATTTATGTCCAACACATTAAGAAAGAATAAATTTATAATATTTCAGGGTTTCAAATGGTATACGTAATTCTAAAATGTATAAGCATGTGATAAATAATTTCGCAATTGTAAATTTGAACACTGGAATTGTTTCAATTCGTCAAGTAGAATAATTTCGACAATAGTAGCTAAGAATAGTCGGTATTTATCTCAATCTTCATCAATTAAATAGGTTGAACTGAACGTCATGGGACAGTCTAAATATTTTTGGAACCCTTGGAAAGTTATGGGCTTACAGTAAGTGTATTTATTTATATCATTGAAACTATTTAAAGGAGTTATTTCATGAAAATCAATCTGATGTACTACAATCATTTAAATATTTTTAAAATAACCATATTAATGTTAAGACTCGCCTAAACTTTCCAAACAAATTAATTTAATACAACACATATAAAAAGATATATTTTAAAATATGATAGTTAAATGATTTCTAGATCGTTGATAAATATATAGCAAGTTATTGCTTCTAGATCGTTGATCTGCGTCGGCATAACTGTTTAACTATGAAATATATTGATAGATAAGACGGTTAATTGATGTAAAACGGTTTACAACTAGGAGTATGCTACTATTGCCCCAAATTTTATTATGTGCATTTTATATAAAAATCGTTTCATCAAATATTAATCATTATTATAAGCATTCAAAGACGTCGTTATCTAAGTATATTACCAGCGTTAGGCCTATTACTACACATATTATGAGTACCATTGTTACACATATTATCAGTACAATTACTTCAGATATTTTACATTTCTTCATGTATCTTGTCTACACAAATAACTAGCTGACAGAACAAATTCAGTAGTGATGTGTAAAAAAAAGTTCCACTAACTGTTTTTGTTGATTTTGGTCCTGAATACGGTAACACACCTCAGTTTTCGAAATGTAGCATCTGTCGTACACAAAAGCTAGCTGTGTTCATCTGTGTTGTCACTAACGTGTTGCCTGTGCTCATCCGGTTTCTATCACTTTGTGATCGTCTGTGCCGTCGTTTTATCGTCCAATTCGTTTCAGTAATTTTCTGTCCTTAACATATTTATTGTTAGTATGATGTTGTTTTAAATTATTGTAAAAGTTAGTTGTTTTTCTATGTGTTTTACTATCTCACCTTCTTACTATTTTATTTAAGTAGCCGATGAGTACAGCTTCACTGATAATGTCTACATGTTACTGATAACAAGAAGAAAATTTTTGGAAAGGCTGATGTACAAAATAAATGTATTTTAGCACGAAAAAGCTATAAACCTACAAGCTACTAAAATGACGAAATTGGTTCTTGAGTAACTTAGCCCTACATCTATTCTTAGTTCTGCAACTATAGAGAGTCCCAACCTTAGATTGCAATAGAGGTCTTATGGCACGTGCTGTTGCGAGATCGCAGCTGCATATACAGAGTTCGGAGATGTTCTACTTCAGAATTTCGAGTTTTAAAATATTGTGGCTTTTAATATTTTAACTGATATTATAATTTGAATAAAATCATGCTTCAAAATATGCTATTAAATTAATTTTATATTACTTTAAAAATAATAAACAATCACAAACCCCACTGATATGAGACCATGTAGTTTCACTCTTGAATCAGTTAAGGACAATGGGACGAAGAAAACTGCTGACTAAAGAAAGCACGTATTTCCTTTATTAACCATTCCAGACATAACCTCATAGACAGTAAAGATAACGGAAAGATTTTTCTCTTCTGACATCACTTCGAGTGACACTTAGGTGCATAGCCATCTTTAGTAGAAGACCGCGGCCTTATATCTGGCAACCTTGGCAGGAAGGGTCATTTTAACACTTATTTTAGCTCTCCAAAGGCAATGGCTCTACCTGATTCGTTATTCTGCTCTACATACCGGCGAATCAGGCGAATTCACTGCCGTTAGCGAGACAAAGGCCGCTGCCTTCTACAAAAATTACTATGTCAGGTGTATTTAAGTTTGTTTGTAGGACGGGCGCGTGGGAGCGCATGACAATAATACGCCACATATTTCACGTCTATAAACAAGAGAACGGCTAAAGCTATTGCGGTGGGCTCTTTTAAAAATATATTTCGGTCATTAGGAACAACTTTCTCGCTTTCATACGCATATAACTTCAATAACAAAAAAGTTTCTCACTGACCAACTTTTTAGTATTTCAGTTTGTTAGATAACACGCATACGTTAGATACGTAAGATATCTTGAATAAATACTGTTGCTTATTAATCAAACCGGGTACGAGTATATTAATTAATAAGCTGACTTATCTCTTGTATGTTTTGTTGATCATATTACTCAATTAATATTATTATTTAATATTCTAAGGTTTCGTAAACAATGTTAACAATAAGGGTTAATTTGCACCCACTTAGAGGAAAGTAGGCTTATCAGATATGCTAATATATTCTTGTTTTGTGTCTCAGAATTACTAATTCGTTACGCGTGATCTCTTCCGCCGCAGTTAATTGCACGAGGTTCCGTCATCAGATATTGTGCCTCAGAACCTCGTAACACTGGAAACAATTTTGTTTAAAACGTTGGCTAAAACTATTGTCTAGGATTGCTGTTGTTTAATTTTCGCCAATTAGTATCAAGAAACCTTCAGTTATAGATTAATGCTTTTAGCGTTGAATTATGTACCACGAACTCTTAATGGTAAAATTTTAGTTGAGATGCTGGCCTATTCCTTGAAGGAAACACACCTTCAGAAAATTAGTTTTATAAGTGGTTTTGGCAGTGTTTCATTAGGTCAGTACGTCTGTTACATTGAGAGCCGAGCCAAGCCTAGCACTTATTTATTTCAATAGGAGATTAATACCGTATATTGCAGTGTGTTTATTCGTAAGCTTATCAAATATTTTTAATTTCTGTACAAATGCAATTCTGTTACATTTCCAAAGCCAACTACAATGCATTGTAGCAGACGGTAAACACATCTCATTGAGTATGGTAGATAGTTATTTCCCACTGATAAATTTCCCTATTCACAATTTAGCCACCAACGAAACACAATAAACAACTTCGTCACCATTCTTTTACAATCTGCTTTTCTACATTTGCCATCCCCTTTAAACATCATGAAGTTGTAATATGCAAAAAAATCGTCATACAAATTTTATTCTAGTTTCTTTTTGTTCAGTATTAAAAGTTTATTTCGTAAATGTGATTTTATAGTTGTGACGGTCAGAACAGTTAATTGGAAGATTGGAATACAAATTGAGTATTCAGCTGACGAGCGGCGCACACAGTGATGGTTTCATTGCAGGCCCAGGAGGATGCTGGCCAAAGTATTGGGGGGGGGGGGGAGCTACCGCCTAGGAGGAGGAGCTTACAGAGGACTCATACATTGTAGTCATTTATATTTGTCAATAATAATTAAATTAGTACCGTGTTTCGGTTAAACTAGGAAATGACTGATAATGTAAGCTTAGTAAAATTTCATTTCAATTAAATAGACAGTTCGGGAGTAACTGCTACACAGAGTTACCTTATTGTCCTCGGAGACGAGCTGCTATTGGCTGACGATTTCGAGGGGCATTTTCAGTAGAAGCGGAGAGTAGATTTGGGGAACTCGCGAGGTAGTCGCCGCGCTGAGGATGGCAGACGTGAGATGTCACGGCCAGCGATCACAGGAGTGAATTGAAGCCGCGATATTTTTGAACAAACCGAAGTTGTAGGTCCAAAACCTAACCGCACGACGGAGGCTTTCAGGGGCCTTGTAATTAACCTTGTGCTGCCGCCACAGAAGTAAGACACCTGCGTGACAAACATTTGAATAATACTATTTCGAGCAGTGACCGAGGAAATACGGACCTTGCGGACGTTACCAAAGGACAATAAATAAAAATACTGTGTATTGATTCCAGCCGTATTTGCCCAACCTACATTAGACCTTTGAGTGTTTTCCTTCAAGCCAGAGAGGCGCCTTACAAAGTTTTAATACTAATCTTCACCCTGCTGCAGGACTGTCTGTCATAATTTAAAAATGCCTTCCTACCGTTAAAATAAGACGCATTCTTAGGGCCATCGACGTGTGCCGTCTTTACATATTATTACGTTGGCAGAAAAACCCATATCACGTGCAGATTTATTTGTATTCGGCTTTGAGTCTTGTCGACAGCGAATTCATTGAAAATTTTAACACACAACTTCACTCAAGACCAGTAATTTGGAAACAATTCGGCCATGGACCATGTTAAGGAACCATCTTAACCTTCGCCTGGGGCGATTTCAGAAAACCACAGCAAACAGAAACCAGGATAGCCGTAGCCAAAGTGTCCTCCCGAATGCGAGTCCAGCGTTTTACTGATACGTTACCTCGTTCACTCAACACCTCTTGTTCAAGAAGTTACTTATCTGTGCATAATTATAAATCTGGAGCCACAATCACTCGTCGCATCCGCCAGTTTTCCTCCGTCCATTCGTCTGAAAATCGAGCGATCCACAACAATCCGTCATTCGTCCGTCGTAATTCCTTTAAATTGCTAAACTACCACTGCACGATCTTAAAATTTCTGTGATGTATAAGAATTGCCTTATAAATTTAATTTATTTTTACAGATATTTAATGAATATATGGTTGGTAATAATTGCAACTTCTGATTTTTACTGAAAATAAACTTTGCGACCATAATTATTCTATATAAATTTATTTACGTTTCGCATTTAATAAGCGCTATGTAAAAATAATTTCCGTTAATGTTTTAGTTTGTATCATTACCAAAAATATTTCTATCTTATTGTGAAAGGGAATTTCCATCGCTGTTAGGACAATACTAATGAAATAAAATAAACCAGCCTTCTTATTATTATTTAAAACTATAAAACAACTGTTACCAATATCAAAAGGCAAATCATTAGTTAGTGTTCCTTCAAAGGTTACAGATTGCAAAGCTTTATAATATGGATGGATGGAAATATTCGTGGTTTCTAATTGGCTGAAGGTCACGTGACCAATTGACAGACGGGCGACTGACGAATGCGAGAGATGATTCTGACACCAACATTAGTGCTGATCTATCTTGATCAGACCAACTTGCAAAATTTTACCGATCTTCATATTCCCACTCGCTATGTTTAAAACACAAACGCTTCTCACAGCAAGTCGCTAAAATATTAATTTTACAAACGTAAATATTTACTATAACTGATTACTGAAATGTGAAATTTAAGATATTATCGATTATAATTTACCAATAAAGTTACAACGCTCTATTTGTGTTTGGTTAAAAACCTCGTGGCAATGTCTTGGAATATTTTAAGAAAGTTGACTCGCTTCAATTACAAAAGAGTCGCTTACGTTGCCTGCTTTATAGTTAAGCTCCTAGTTACAAGATGTCGTCACTACCAGAAAGAAGGCCTTTTACTTAGCGGTCAGGTTAAAAACTAACTGAAGGATTTTCCTAGTTATGACATGGTTTCGAATGTATCACAACTGTCCATGCCCAATCATAAATCACGATCTTTCCGAAAATTCCGGACTGTCTTTGTAGTACGGACGTGTAAACTGATAAACTTTGAGCTTGCGCAGTTAGTCAACATATCCACCTTTCATGCTTCACCGTTATAGTCTCTTTAATGCCCTCACGTTAGTTACCTCAAATGTATTTGTATTATATCTAGAGAGGATGGTTTATCGCGAGAAAGTTTCGTGCCAGCATACCCTTGGAAACGCCGTAGTTTCTTGCAACGTGTATGACTGGTTGATATACACTTAGTACGTCGTAGCTGTCTGCAGACCAATAACAGACATCATGTATCAACAGCGAGATTCTTATTGGCTCAGTCAAATAAGGCAACAGCTTCCCATACAAGCGAAAGCCAGTAATCTTTTGATAAGCTGAACGTACGTTGAAACCTAGCAAAAAGTCAAGTTTTCCCGCGATAAATCGTCGCTAATTATATCACTTGTCATTTATATGCATTTAATTCATTTAAAATTGACATAACTAAATGTGGTATTTAGTTAATTTTATTTCTGGAATTTTAATAGCCTATGATTTTGTACGCACAAAATAAATGATTTATGTGTTAGTTATCTAGGTTGTCCGGCTAATAGTTAGAGAAACTAAATAATTCTGTTTGGTTAGGTAATATCTGAAGACTGCATTTGATACTACACTATAAAGTTTTACGTTATGAATGGGTTATCACGCCAGGTGTGTCAGTTGTACAACAAATTTATTGTTACATTTCAGTGTGTTAAATACTCTCATAATTTTTTATTATTTGTTTCAAAATAGTTTTATTTTGCATTAATATCAGGTTTGTGCTTATAGACCCCAGTTAATTTAAATGTTTAAGTTTCGGCACAAATGAAAATTGGTGGTATATCAGATCACCGCTGTTTTTCGATGGGCATCCTCTGTTGGAAGAAAGGAATGATCCTAGAGAAATGTCAGCCTGAACAATGTGTATTCGAACCGTCATTAATCACTAATTTAATGCCACACCATAAAACAAGGTGACTTTTGAATAATTTCAAAGTTTTCTGAAGTATTCCTTAAGCTGCGGAGACAAAGAAGTTCTACCGCACTGTAAATACGTATTTTTTATGATTATTATTTTGTGAATATTCTGAGCTCCTGAACACAAATGGGAATAATTTATAATGCTGAGCTACGATGCAGATAAGCCGATATAATTGTATGTAAAACAGATTTTTCCCATAAAGTTTCCTCAGAACTTAAATGGCTGTGAACTAATTGTGGATTCTTGCAATTAAATAAAATTAACCAAAATGTTGACAATTAAGATGATTTGACTTCATAAAATATTGCAGATAGCCGAGGTTATGTTATATCATTGTATTACTTCTTGGAAAAATGTTATAGAGAGAGCAAAAGTGTACTTTACGAAGAAAATTTTAATCTGAATGGAAATTCAGTTTTAAATATCATTTTCTTGAAGGAGGATTGGAATAACTCAAATTTGCATTCGGTAATATAATGAATTCTCTCTATACTTATCGTTGTAATTTGTTACTTGTTGTATATTCTTAATTAAGTGAAAAATATTTCAATACGAAGATGAGCATTATGAATTTTTAATGTTATGTAGGTCTAGTTGCAGTTTTGTACTGAATGGTGCATTTAATTTTTCATTGCAAGGAGAAATTACCAATCTTATGCTAAACTGTCAAAATTTGTTAGATTTGATCAAAATAGTTCGTATATATAGACACAAACTTTTTTCTCATCATGTATACACAATGAATACAAATTTTAAATTACAATTTCTGGTATTCCGTATAAATTTTATCCGTGCTAAGATTATTGAACAAAATTATTTTTAATCAGTGTAGATTCAATCCTGGAGAAATTTAAGCTTGATAAAGAAACAAACTGTTACTAAACTGGCGTTTCAGTCTGCACTATAATTTGTATCTGTAAAGAAAATTTTCACATAATTACAAAAATTAAATATAAATGTTGTGTTAATATGTACATTTACTCGATTAGTCACAAATGAATACAGGCATAACCTACGTAACATTGCCGTCTACATCCATTTAGCAGATAATGTGTTAGATTTTCTTAACTTACGCATATTGAACAAGTAAAATTATTTGTTAAAAAATTTATTTTCAGAGACATAGGCAGTACAGGTAATCCTACCAAAATATTTGATACATTTTTGTTTTAAAAATGGTAATTGCATGTCTGCTTTGGTAAACTTATACATTTAGTTTTAATGCGTATTAAATTTGAAACTGTATTTTTTTATGAGTGAAAAAAATTTCTGCTGTAAAACTGTTACCTAAAGCCATATAAATTTACTACTTTACACATTTTCAAGCTTAATACATCATTAACATTTTAATTTAAAGTCTAGCAGAGTTTATTGGGACTTAAGTAACTAATATGTGATAAAATAAAAGTTATTAACTTCTAAATGTAGAACATATTTACAACAATAACAACAACAAAAGGAAACAAAAAGAGGCGTCGAGAAAATTAAATATATTTTACATCTTGTTTGCTGAAATCTCAAGGTTCAAGATAGAAGAATCATTACAAAAGTCGGTGCGACGATTGGATGGGGTCGTTCGTCACGGCAATAGCAGGCCTATTGTTTGGATGTTATTCGTTTTGCTCTTAAAACGCATTATATAAAGCGTACAAAGCTTCGTTATGTGTTAATACATCCGCCAATCAAACAACTTCTGCTAAACGCTTTCTTTAAATTCACACAGACAACAATGATGGGGCTACATGATACAGTTGGCAATGCACTCTTGTTAATACAGTAACAATATCCATCAGTGGTCGTCGCATTTTCTGATATATTTTATAATGATTTACGTTTGAATCAATAGAACAAATTATATTAAGACAAAGAATTTATTTTTGTTGTTTGTTACTCTCAAGTAAGTTATTCATTTAAAAATCACGAGTGAAATATTTGAGCGAATAAAATGTGTATGTTAACTTCTTTTATATCTCCACCTTAAAAACGGAGTAAAAATCAACTCAAACTTTACCAAGTACTCTTAGTTATATGTGTGTATACATAGGCCTATATATATATATATACATACATATGTATATGTGTGTGTATGTATGTATATGTATGTATGTGTGTGTATGCTTGTGTGTGATAGCAAACGAAAAATAACCCTGACAAAAATCAACATGGTCAAAGTCACAGATTCAAATAATGATTTTAAAAAAAAAGAACAGCAATTACTTATAATGTTCATGAGGCATTATAGTGTGTCAATGAGCAATTATATGATGTATTCAGTGACAATTGTTTTATAAATTAAAGTCGCATAATAACTTGATGTTCCAATAAAGAAAGATTGTCGCGTTAATTTAAGTCTTTTTCGTATTATTGGGAAGCAATAATGTTTCCATTTAAGAATAACATTGCAATAATAGCAAAAGAGAAATACATTTATATTAATATAATAATATTTTTCAAATGAAAAACGTACCTTATTTTAGTTACAATTTTGTAAATTTTTGGGCCAACTATTGCATAGCCTGTTAAAATCTTCCGGGATATGAAATAACATAACTCCCAAAGGAAACCAAGGCTGATAATGGATATGAAAATGAATCTTTCACTGCTTAGCAATGCGTGTTAACATATAAATAAACAATATTTGGTTATTGAAAGAAGACTGTAGAATAACTTTGACATTAAAAAGGGTTTGTAAAGGATAAAGACGGCAGGTAAGTAGTCATTGCATGACGTAGATTTGGTTGATCAACCAAATTTAAAAATTTACCCTCCTAGGAAAATACCACCATCTTAGAGATATAAAGTGAAGGAAGAAATGGACAGGATGGTGGAAAACAAAATTATTTAATAAATTATTAAACATACCTTAGCAGTTTCACAAGTAATCATGGATATGCACGTAAGCGAATGTAATTTGGAATAGCCTCAGCTTCAGAAGTAATTTAGCAAAATATGAGCAAATTCTTAAATGATGTCAGTAGCAAAGAGTGTGATCTACTTTGTTATATATTAATTCATGCCTCAAATGAAGAGGAATTATGCGCTATTCTATCACAGAAACAGTAGTTAACAAACTGAAACAAGCTAGATTGAAACTTAATCCGAGTAAGTATATTGTGACGCGTCGTTCTGCTGCTTGTCCCACGATGGGCGTACAAAAATGTCACGAGTCGCACTACAACACGTCCACGACTAGCTCAGCGACATCAACACAAAGGGTGTGGGTTTTCCCAACGTAGCACGAGACAAAGAATAAACGGGCAGAACTTTCACAAAGATTTTTGGGGTTTATTGCATGAAATTACGATCCAAATTTATACATCGCTTGAACTCTGACTGCAGGGCGGCACACTCTTGAGCAAACGAAAGAACGAAAAAAAAAAAAAAATAAATAATAATAATAATAATAAATTTTACAAATTAAATGCTGGTGATCACCGAATCTATCAGTTTCTCTTAAACAACAAAAAATAAAACCCCAACATCACCAATCACTCAAGCAACAAAAAAATAAAATAAAATAAAATATGAGTCGATACTAGAGTTGCAGAACCACCCTCTCCCGGCATTTAACCAGCAGAACCCTAACGGTTCTGCCTCCATCACCACGCCACCCCCGCACGACCGTCTCTGACGCCATCTTGAACCAGACAAAGCTGCCCTTCGCGCGCAAGCTACCAGTGTTGCTCGTCAGTGGTGCCACCCCACGGCCATTACAGGAAACAACTTAAAATATTACATTTTTACATAACTAAAGAATATTTTGAATTCTTGATATCTCCACATAATTGCAAACATTAATATTTTAGTTTCCAAATCTATCATATACAAATATATTCATTTTTAACCTTGATGCTAGGTGAAAGAAACATTAAATTTAAATTTGACGCGGCCAATCAGCAACAGTCTGTGCTCTTATTGGTTGCAACCAAATATGGCGGCTAATCCTTAACGTTCATGTTTATAGGTCGGTTTTGCACTGAAATACAGTAACTTTTCTTGGAAACACTAAATTTAGATTGATATCTCTTTCCTTTTCACACTCCAAACTTTAACAATGAAACACAGTTTCGTTGAATTCAAATGCAAACCATTTAAGCAAAAATACATATTGAAACCTACTGGGTACAAACAGAATCATTTAAATTTCAAATAAATATGAACATAAATAAGCAACATGTTATCCTTTCTGTCAAATGAGTAATTTCTAATTACCAAATTAAATCTCATTTTAAGAAGAATTAGTTCACAGTTACTCAAATTGATTATCTTAAATACAAATTAATTGCCAAATAATGTTCTTAATAAACTGTTCTTTACAAACTCTCAGACACCATTGTTAGAATGACCATGAGGCCTACATTATGACAAATAAGATTAAAACTTCATATTGTAAAATAAACATGTAAAAATTAAACTGGGGTCAGGGCCTGGGCCACGCTACAATATGTTTAGCAAAAAAAGGCATTGACATTCTTGGACATACTATATCAAGTGAAGGACTATCACCTGATCCAACTAAGGTAAAAGCTGTTGAAAAGATTAAAAAGACCCACAGAAACCCAAGACTAGCAAATATTTCATGGACTTCAGGTCAACCGAAACGTGCCAGAACCGTCAGATCCACTCCAGATATTATTACAAAAAAGTAGCTTTACTGGAGTCATGAAGAAGAGAATGCATTCAACAACCTAAGAAAAGTCAGAAATCGCCTCCCTTAATAATGTTCTACGACCATGTAAACATACTAACACTGGCATAGACAAAAGAAGTCACACAGTAGGTTTTGTTCTTATACAAGAAAACCAACCGGCTTCTTATGCATCTAAATCTCTTATTAAAACTCAACTTAAGCTAAAATAGGCAATTCAAGTCTGCCAGACTGCAAAGGATTTTAAATTAAAATTTCGCATTAAAATCCCGCAGTGACAAACCAAGAATGTATCACAAAGCACATTGCATGTGCTTTGAGCCGCGACTGTGACAATGCTTCAGAACCTAAAGAAACTTCCACAAACGAAGCACATTTCAGGTCAGGGAATTGAAAGAAGGGAACACCGATACTGAATAACTGTCTGATTTACATCGCACAATATATAATGGTTGACCTGAAAAATGTAAAAACTTACACGAAAATCTAAATAAATATTGAACTTTC
Organism: Medauroidea extradentata; assembly: GCA_003012365.1. Taxonomy (NCBI): domain Eukaryota; kingdom Metazoa; phylum Arthropoda; class Insecta; order Phasmatodea; family Phasmatidae; genus Medauroidea; species Medauroidea extradentata. The sequence continues at coordinate 97,077 of PNEQ01049711.1, forward strand.
AGAGGAGAGCAAGCAGTGTAGAATGATGTAATTTCCAAAGTGACACAAATACTAATTCCAACAACCTTAATGGCACAGGCGGTTTCACATCTTGTTATGAACCATGTAACCCTGGTTCTAAAACAGCGATCAATAACCAGGCCACCCGGACAGGAATTCCAAAACATTAAACATAGTTGCGGCAAACTGCAAGGCAGAACTCCCCACTCCAACAGTGGTACGAGTTACCACACAGGGCGTGATAAAGGGGTGTGTCACGCTACTTACGAGGTCTGTCTGCCCCATATCGTCGCCAGGACCACTTCACCACGACGTCTATGAGCCAATAATAACAATACAACTGAATACAGACCCATTTCACTGTGCCATCGAGCAACCAATGAACAGCTGTTGTCTGCTTGAATTCACAGAGATTCTTGGAGCCTAGCCCACCGGACAGTGAACCCGCGAATTTTTCAGGTCTCTACTCATAAGTAATCATAAATATGTCTCTGACTACTCTTGCCTCCCTCCGTAAAGAACATCGTAAATGTAATGAAATAGTTGTATATATTGTAAATTAAATCCATACCTGATATTTAGACTGCGAGTCTCACTTTTATTAAGAGAATCCCTCATTATACAATTGTTTGAGTATTTCGTAGTAAAACGACCAGTTGTAACTACCCGTAAATGTAACTACCTGCATGTTGCTCACTAAATATTGCAAGACAGCATGTTTTCTATCTAGGACTGTCCAAGAATATTCTAGATTATGTGTGGAAATGTGTAACTTTTCAGAAACTCCAATGGTATCCTCCTCAAGAATGCCTTGGCGAAGAATTCCCTCTAGTTGATGTATGTATGCCTCTTCTGATTTATTTCAATTCAAGGGAAAATATTGCTTGTTCGTCACCTGTAGTTTCTCAGGAAATTTAATAACACTGTCCATCTACCTCTATGAGGCAGGGCGCGTATGAAATGTGTCTTTGACGATATATTTTATGTGTTCTAATTGATTGTTACATAAATGCTGATGAACTACCGGTACATTTCGCTACGCAAGTCTCGGAACCCTTAACTGTCGAAAATCATGTATTTTTTAATGTTAAACACCACACAGTCCGCACGCCTGTGTCCATTACACAAACAAAATCAGTAAATAATAAAAAATTGCAAAATCGACGCCAACACTTCATTTGTGAATTTAAAACAAAAAATGTAAAAAAAATATATATTTTTAAAATTTTTCTTTGCGTATTAATAATCTGTCGTGCATGGTAAACAAAAATGCCTTGTTTTCACCATATATTTTCAATTACGATATTTTTGTTATTTACAGAATCGGAAATATTTTTTGAAATCGTTTTAATTCCTTTAAAAATGTGCTATATGCGGTAAAAACGCACTATGGCGTTTGTTCAACTTGTAAAGCACATTACAATTTTTAGAATAGAAACAAACATTTTAGTTATTTTATTTTTAAAAAAATTAATGGGGTTTCGATCCATCTCTATTCACGTGGTGGGTTTGCATCCAAACCCAAGATTCGTCATTTAGCAAATTATTTAGGTTTGTATTGTCCACCTAAGTTATACAGCATAGGTCATAAGCAATACTGCGTACATGTGAGTTTTGTTGTGTGCACTGCATTCTCGATGGTAGACATTCAAATTTAACAATGTTTTTCTAACTCATGATACTATAATTAATAGTTTTCTGGGACTCTATCGCTGCAGCTTCATTTATGATTTCAAAGAGAGTAACGGGTCCTAGACAGTTGCAACAAGAGCATATTTTTTACTAGACAGGTAACATTGCTCAACTAGCCATCTTCAAATATATGAAAAACCTGACGATTATAAAGTTGTATGCATTAAAGGGTAGCAACCCCAGCTATTTTCCCAAGAGTGGAAGGTTACAAGCAGCGTTTGACGTTCATTCGAAGATCCCAACTACATTAAAAAAATGCTGTAATATTTTTTTTATGTCAATTGGTTTTTTGCCATATTTCGGGAAAATGCGTTTTTAAAAACTCATATTAAGATGCTCATTACTTCCTTAATACAATGCTTAAGTGAAAAGTGCACAAGACATGTTTTCGTTTTATGTATTTGCGAGGAACACGCATGTGGAGTTTGTCCCCATACTCAAGAAACATCATGTGTGGATGCATATTCCCTTACCTAAATAAACTTCCTATTGATAATGCCTTAAATGGTTCTCGGGTAATAATAAGAATTTAAAAAGTAGGACTAAGTGTTGTATGTTACCTATAGCCAACACAATATTAATTCACTACTGGAAAATAATACTGAAGATGTTAAGTGGGAATGATGGATGAGGAAGCAATCAGTCGATGGGATACTTCTAAAGTTATATCAGTAAAACATCACAATGCATCATAGTAGAATTTGAACTTCCATGTATAGCTAAAAATGGATCGAATTATCGACAATAAAATAATATATTTAATGCCTGAATGGAAATGTGGAAAGTAAGATGAGATTAATAGGGGGGAAATTAAATCATTTGAAAAAGTAAGGGGAATGTGGCAGCCGAATTACGTTATGAATGACACCTCGCCACACATGTCTTGTCCTGTGTCAACAGAAACATGTGATTACTACTCACATCCGTTAGTTATTGTTCGTTTTGCCATAAAAACGGTTTGTTCCAAATTTCAAATCAAGTTTATTTGTTGTATCCCTATGCAATAGAGATGATTTTCTCAACCTCCAAGTTTCGATAAATCACTACTGGATTGCATCAGAGTTGATTTAAGTTAAATGTAACGCTGTTCAGTAGTAGTTCAGGTTATATTTCATTCTTATTTGTGTTTCCGTGACTATCTTAAGCGTTACGTAATAAATTTTTGGAAGGCATTTGCTGTAGTAAGGGCGGATGACAATAGACACTGCCGAAATTGTCGGTGCTGCAAGGCAGCTTAGTACGAAACAAATATTTTAAGCATCCGCACTCCTCTAAATCACTAAAGAATGAGTTTTTTGTAGACTTGTAATCGCCATGCTAATGCTGTTATCAAATTATTCACTATACTTATTAACTTACTCCGCATTATTTACCTATTATTACCAAGTCGCACGCACGTTTTCATGTATTTAATTTCGAAACGTGTGGCATATTGATTATACTAAACCCAAGTAGTTATTATTTTAAGAAAATGAACTTTTTGATAACTATGTCTAACGTGTTGGAAATTGTTAAACAAAAATCGATGTTGAACAACAAATACACATGAACAGAATAGCGGTATACTCTACATAAACATTATCTAAAATTTAATGCTCGAAGTAATACTTATGCAATTAACTACGTTTTGCGGGAAGGAGACGGTGTATTGGTCCAGAGAAAATTATATAACAAAAATCATACTTAATTAATTATTCAATATAATATGTATTTCTGAACTATGCAAATAAAAAATACAGGTGTCTGAGCAAGGCTGTAGAAAGAAATGTAATATTTATGAGAAAATAATAAGGCATGTAAGCAGAAATGTTATAATAAAATACTGACGAGTTTGGAGACACAATACAGATAGTGTTAAATCAAAAATAATTCATTTATTTGATCAACCATTACAGTATACGACATTTAAATTATTTTCCTTGCTCTGATCATGAAAATAAGGTAATTTGCACAGCAACGTTTATACAAATAATATTTACGTGTAAATACGAAAAAAGAAAAAGTACAGATTGTAAGGATTAGAACCCACAATCTTTTACTTGTCCACCACCCACATTCCCACAAAAATTACTACTTTACAAAATTTTTACATACCTGTAGTTTAAAAAATGAGACAAGTTTTCTAAACCATCGTGTGTGTAAGTGCGAACATGTGCATGACAAATAACTGCCACTACAAGAACGACTTGCTGAACGGACATATTTCGTCGCTTCCAACCAAATAGTTTGTTTGTTTTAATATCCGCCATGGTTAAATTTACCAAAGTTTTATAGTAAGTCATAAATATGGTTGACTCAAGTTTGATAGTAACAGAAAATTGAATAAATAGTATATGCAAACTAGAGTCGTATTTTTAACAGGAACAAATATTTTGGGTAAATCCCAAATTCAGATATTGTTAAGTATATCATCTAACGAAAAATTTAGTATAACCAACCAAATTAATGTTTATTTTAAATAAATTATATCAACTAAATTGTACTGTTGGAACAAATAAATTCCAAAAGTAACTTAAACGTTACGATTGTTAGTTTAACAATAATTTGTTTGTTACAACAAAATGAATATCAACGATAATGAATCCATTTTTCTCGGTTGGGGGAGGGGGGAGTGACGACCCTCCCGGTATAAAGATATGTAAGGTGTCTCCTATTAAGCCTTCAGTATCAGGCACAGGTGGGCGGTTCTGCCTATATCAGCGGCAGTGATGCCGAACACGTGTACACACTCTGCTTTCTTGTGTACGTCATAAAAGATTCAGGGCCGCGTTGGCCGGATGGTGAGACCATTCGCCTCTCACCAAGTCGATCCGGGCTCAATTTCTGGCGCGGTGGGGTCGTCCCCGGATTTTCGCAAGTGGAAATCGTGCCGGACGATGCCGTTGGTCGGTGGGTTTTCTCGGGGATCTCCCGTTTCCCCCACACTTTCATTCCAATGCTGCTCCATAGTTACCTCATCTCAACCCTTACCTGCGCTGAAGACCTCGGGGTTAAGCGCTGACCAAAACCTCTCCTCGCTCATACAAGATACACTCTTGTCATTATTTGCAGGACTTGAAATACTGTGTGCAACTCTTAGGCAATTTTAATGCTATTTTATGTATGCTAAATTTTTTTCAAAACATTGTCTAAATGGAACATTTTACTCTAAAATGTCGTATGTATGATCAAGATATCTTTATATATTTTAGTATTTAAATGAAAATATTTTTTAACTGGAATTTTAAATGTTAGAAATTATCTTTACAGTTATAATTTAAAGTAAGTTTCTGTATGTAGATATTTTTATTTCTAATATGGTCTTTCCCTTACGACAAAATATTAAGATATGGTTATTTAAGCGAATTGTAATATTTTTAATTTGATATTTTTTGTACTCCCTTGTGCAATATTTTGGGTGGTTACCATTGTGTAAAAGTTTTGATTCAAACAAAATTTTTTTACATTCACGAACGGCCTTAATAAAATTTCTCCTTTCGCCATTATTTTAAAATACTGTATTTATCTCTTTTACATCGAAGGATAAATTTCTTACTTAGATTAATGTTGCGGTATGTCAATCAATACAGGTTCCTTACCATGTTTATATCAGTAATGACCGCGTGCAGATCCTAGCTTAACTGGGAGCAATACCGGCATAACCTGCATTTGAATAACCTTGCAACCCCCTCCCTTGGTGGAGCAAGGCCTCTGGTTGGCCAAGACGTTGTCTAGGGGGGCGTGTCCTGGGCTGTGATTGGTTGTAGGGGTCTTTTGGTACGGATAGTACTTAATTGCCATGAGGTCTGTGATTGGCTGAGAGCTTAAGCCCCGCCCTGTATGTGTGTATTGATTGTGTGTATGTAGGCGAGGGGTGCAGAGGAGGCAGTGTACAGAGGGGTTGGCGCCCCTTTTGGTACAAGTTGTGTCTAAGCACCATGTGGGTATTGATTATGTGTAGTCGAGGGGTGGAGGAGTCTACAAGATGCATAGCATCTTGAAGACATCTTCAAGAAATCTTGAAGAAATCTTCAAGATGTTACACTTTTGGAGGAAATAGTGTCTAAGCGCCGTGTGGGTATTGTTTGTTATGAGCAAGGAGCTGTCTACAAGATGCATAACATCTTGAAGACATCTTGAAGAAATCTTCAAGAAAAAATAAGGCTTATCACATACTTGTCCCACAGCCCTAAGACATCCTCAAGATGCATAGCATCTCCTTGAGGCGTCTACAACTCCTAACGTTTGTAAAACATGTCTCAAGAAGCATAACATCTTGAAGACATCTTCAAGAAAAATAATGGCTTATCACATCTCCTTGAGTTGTCTACAACTCCCATAGTCCTAAGACATTCTCAAGATGCCTAGCATCTTGAAGACGTCTTCAAGATGTATAGCAGATCCTTGAGACATCTTCAAGACATCTTGAAGATGTCTTCAAGATGGCACTAGAGAGAGTGTGCAAAACATATGACCCCATATGTGTATAACAGGCTTTCCCCCTCCATCACTTTAGGGGAGAGATGGAGGACTGGAGCTGTCTACAAGATGCATAGCGTCTTGAAGACATCTTCAAGAAAAAAATTATATTTATCACATACTTGTCTCAACTCCTTGAGACATCTACCCCATCTCCTTAAGACATCTTGAAGAAATTTACAAGACATGTAACCCCATATGTGTATAACAGGTTTACCCCCTCCAACACTTGCCTCCAACAGCAAATCCCCAGCAGCAACACATCCTCCTTCCAGCACAGTCACTACTCGAATGAAGAGGGGAGACAAGCTTTACTAGTATAAAACCCTACCCTCTCCTCCATTCTTACCCCTCAATTTCTCCCCCTAGTATTGATGGTGTGTAGGCTAGGGGTGCAGAGGAGACAGTATACAGAGGGGTTGGCTACCCTTTTGATACAAGTTGTGTCTAAGCGCCATGTGGGCGAGGGGTGGAGGATTCTTCAAGTTGCATAGCATCTTGTAGACATCTTCAAGTAATCTTGAAGACATCTTGAATAAATTTTAAAGACGTGACTAGAATGGGCCCTTTTGGAGGATATAGTGTCTAAGCACCATGTGGGTAATGATTGTGTGTAGGCGAGGGGTGACGGAGTCTACAAGACGTAACCCTTTTGGAGGAAATTGTGCCTAAACGCTGTGTGGGTATTGATTGTTATGAGCAAGAGAGAAGTCTACAAGATGCATAGCATCTTGAAGACATCTTCAAGAAAAAAGAAGGATTGTGCTAGAAGGTTTAGCACATACTTGTCTCATCTCCTTGAGGCCTCTACAACTCCTCATGTGTGTGTTAGACATATCTCACGATGCATACCATCTTGAAGACATCTTGAAGAAATCTTCAAGACATTACAAGAAAAAATAAGGCTTATTCCATCTCGCCCCTAGCCCTAAGATGCATAGTGTCTCCTTGAGACATCTACCCCATCTCCTTAAGAAGACTGCAAGAAGTCTTCATGATGTATAGCAGATCTTTGAGACATCTTGAAGATGTCTACAAGATGGCTCTAGAGAGAGAGTGTGCAACACATATAACCCCATATGTGTATAACAGCCTTACCCCCTCAAACACTTACCTCTAACAACAGCTCCAACAGCACAATCATTACTCGAATGAAGAGGGGAGACATGCTTTGCTAGTATAAAACCCTACCTCTCCTCCATTCTTACCCCTTAATGTCTCTATCCCTCTCCCCCCCCTAGATTTCTCCAACACTGTATGTCGATGCTCAACAGACATTGATACTCATTTGGCTGCCATCTCCCGAGGTGAGTACATGATTCTCTTACACACTCTACATCATCATAATCATCATCGCCGCAATTTGTTTGATAAATCATACGTCATGTTCACTACACCTGCATCCTAGCGCGCGATGACGACCCACAGCTTGTTGTACAGAAAACCCCACTATTCTAGCAGGCGGAAAATAGCACCCTGGAAGTATATATTGTTACAAGTAACGAAAAAAGGTAAAATATAGTGTACCCACAAATAATCACCATGCGAATTTAAAGTATACGTTCGTTAAAATAATATATCTAGTTATGTACATACTGTATGAAAACCTCTACCATGACACATCGCCGCGAGATTATGTACATCATACACGTCAAATCACTATATCACTTAATGTAGAACACAAAAACAATAGTAACCCGAATCATACTACTAATGTAATACACAGCGAGGATTCCAGTTGGGCAAATCTCGCCTTTAGTGTACATCTACAGCTCTTTTATGAATCTGGGATTCACGTGAAAGCGCAGAGCATTAAATATCGTTTAATCAAGTTAATCTATCGCACGTAACTTACTAAGTTACGACACTAGCAGAGTAGACCGTAACTCGGGAGTAGCACCGGAATAAAGGGTGGATAAATAAAACGGGAGATCCCCGAGAAAACCCTCAAATCCGACGACATCGTCCAACATGTATCCCAAATGCGAAAATCCGATTACCAACCGCGCCAGGAATCGAACCCGGATTACCTTGGTGGGAGGCGAATGGTTTGTCCAGACATCCATCACACACACACACCAAACACAAACCATGTGAACACCAATACTCGAAATGCATTGCAGTGAATATCTTACGAAACAACGTATCAAGTATTTAATTTGGGTATATTAAAAAAAAAGATCACACACACATCAGTATAAGTTACTCTTAAGTTTAAAAAAATTATGATATCGTATATAAAATACGATTTTCACTACTTAAGGTGGTCACCTACTCAGACCAACAACCACCATGCAGAGATTCACCTGTTACTTAAATATTCGAAAACTGTTCATTATGCATCTACTTAACAGAAAATAATAATAACATAATCATATTGTGTAGCCTCATTACTCAGAACTTCTGCTGAATTGTCTGACTTACATTCATGCTCCTGGTAAAAAAATGTCTGGATAATGGTCGTTTTGAACATGTTTTTTTATTTTTAGATGCCACAAACTTACTGCAAATTAATTAAAAAACACATTGATGCGCCAGTACACCTTCAGTTTCAATGTTAGGTAGACTCATTCTTGATTATATTCTGTCATTGGTAAATAAATAAATATTATAGTACGATAGGATAACGCCCACAACTCAAGACTTCTGACTGAAGGTGTGCAAAGCACTGCTGTGTGACATGAAGTGAGATCCTATGATGAAGCAACATCAAAAAAATATATATCAGCGAGGGGACCGGGAGTACACCGAGAAAACCTGCAGTTCAATATCGAACCTCCTGCGTGCGAAACATCCATCCTCAACCCAGACGGGAAACGAACCTGGTTCGCCTTTGAGGAAGGCGTGATCTCTAACCGATACCCTAATTTTGTCAGTTATTAACCTGTAACTTCAAACAGTGTTACTTACAAAATTTTTTAAAAACAAATTTTATTCAAATCGTATATATTGCGTAGGAGTAACGTATGGCTTGCCAGAAAAAATACACTTGTCTTTAAGATGTATTAATTCAAACCTGTTGATCAACATCGAAACTCCTGCGTGCGAAACGTCCGTCCTCAACCCAGACAGGAAATGAACCTGGTTCGCCTTTGAGGAAGGCGAGATCTCTAACCACTACATCAGTTATTAATCTGCAACTTCAAACAGCGTTACTTACAAATTTTATTAAATATAACCTATAAATACTGGACAAATTAAAACAAAGCCGGAAATCATTTATCCATTAAAAAAATATTACATCACCATTGCTACACACACACATACACACACATACACACACATACACATACACACACACAATGCAGTATTAGTGTTACTTTATGCAAAATAACGTCACTGTATTAAGGTACCCGCAACCCCAAACCTCTGAACAACATGAAGAGCTTCATCAAACCTTAACAAGAATAATCCAAAACGACTCAACGAGCATGATGAATATCTATGCACGATTAACATGCATTGCACATTGCACATGTGTATACTATTTTCAGGTGTACTACTAATGCAAACATATTTTCTAACAACCTAAATTGCTTTGATTTATTTATTTTGCGATCCTGTACATTTATATACGTGCATAACGTAAAATCTTTTGAAAGGTATAGCAGTGTAGGATACACCTTTAAAGTAATATTACGCCAAGCAATGATATTGTCACCATTGAACCTCCTATAGAGACGAGTTGGCGAGAAGACAGAACAACAGTTCACTGACTTGAGTCTAGGGTGAGGCGTGATGTGTCGTTCTTAGCATCCACAGTTCTAGACATCTAACCAGACGTTCACCTTAAGAAGACGGTCAGAACTATATTACCTATTAACATTTTCCACACTACCGAACCTTCCTGTCGCACGCAATAGTGGTGAGAAACAAGGTAAGATGACTTTTTTAGCTAGTTAGAGACAACAACGCATAACCAGGCAAGGATGCAGGAGAATAATTGACTAGAACCTTTTTTCACCAACCCAGCATTCGCTTGAAGCGAATTCGGAAAACCATTGAAAACCGAAACCAGGAATTTTTTTTAGTGGGAATTGAACCTAGCTATACTCAAACAATGTTTGACAGTGAAATTTCTCAATTCGCGAGAAAAGTAAACATATCCTGTGACATCACCTTAAAGAAAGTACTCGCTGATATAATTTCGCATAACACATCCATAGCATAGACACTCTTTAGTACAACTACTAGCATCACTATTACTATTATTCTTGTCTTAAGGACACCGCCTGATTGTCTCTGTTTTCTGCATTTAAGGTTCAGATACGAAAAAACAGTAGAAACCACTCTGAACACACCGGCCTAATCTACCATCACCCCTATGCGAAAGGCTTGCAGGGTTTCCATTGGATTGCTGGAACTATGAGTGAAGCTCATGTAATTCGTTTCATAACATTGTGAACAGTGTACGTGGTGACATAGCTGTGAGAAATGCTTTTTTAAATTCATGTTGAGCGACGCGTTTTCAATACGAGTGATTTTTTTTGCAAGTACTTACTGTTTTTATTTTATTAATTTTATGTATGTGTTATTAATTTAAAATATGTATGTGACCTCAAAACGAACCAGACAATCCAGGAACATGTGTAAAAGCGGGTAGGAGTCGGACAGGAAAAACAAACTATCGCGACATCTTGGTGTACTTTCTGGGAAACCCGAAACCTGGACGGCCAGAGTCGAGGATCGAACACAAGTCCCCCCCGAATGCGAGGCAATGAAATGTGTTGTTGGTGGGTACACAAGTGAAGCAAATTTGTAACTAAATGCATTTATTTCTAACCTACTGTAGCATAGTTCGAGTACCACACAGACAGCTAGCTAGCCCTCTTTCCCTCTTAATTCCACTTAAGTAATTTTTGAGACGCGAATGTATAATATCGACAGAATAGAACCGCGGTAACAAATTTAGTGTTCCATACATACATACATACATGCATGCATACATACATACATACAATATTTGAGAATAACCAAACATACTTCAGCATGGTAAGAAGCTAGCACTCTATCCACTACCAAACCGTATCCACTACCAAACCGTATATATATATTTAACTGTTCCTGAATTGTACGGTATCATAATGTTACAAAACCATGTTGTAACCTACACACAATTACTAACTACAACAAAATTTGCATAATCATTCTGCCTCGCTGCTTATTTAAACGTTAGGTGTGAAAAACGTGTAACAAATTACCCCGCAGTCCCGATTTGTAGACAGAGAAATATACTTATGTTTTTTTTTGTAACCAGGATAGAGAAAAACAAAAAAAAAATCGGATATCACATCTCTTTTTCACTACTTCAGGAACCTCAAAGTCTCGGCCTACCACGCGGAGTAACTACGGTATTAATTAAAATAATACTGTAATTAAACAGTTCTACAGACAAGCACAAAGTTTGACATTAATTTCTAGCAATACACTTTACACGCACACACTATTACTACGACAGATAGTGTTTACAGTAGATGTTCGAAGGAATGCTACCACATTTGTTACGTACAGTAACACTGACTTAATCTCGTCTCTCTCTCTTTCTCTCTCTCTCTTTCTCTCTATCTCTCTCTCTCGTTTCTCCAACGTTTAACCACACGTAAAAAGACTCTTTAATGTTGTTTCAATTTTTCATAACCTATGCAAGGCTTATTCCCATTGCAATCAGTACGTTTAAGCTGACTAACTTTACCACAGTATTTTATTCACGTGTGTTAATTTACGCTAAATGTACGTAGAAGTGTAAAACTCATATTACACAGTACAGATGTTAGTATCGTAGTATGCCTAGAGATATGGTGGTAAACTTCAGGTTATTACTACACCTTGTACATGTAAATTCTCTTCCAATTAAGCATTACACCAAAACGTCTATAAATAAATCAAAATCACATACACACAATGTGAAATTGCAAATATTGATAACCAGTATTATGTTTTATCTGTAGTGTTGCTAAGTAATTCACGCAACAGAGAATCTGCATAAATAGTTTCTCGACGTGAACATGTCAACGATATGAGATTATATATATATATAAGGTGATGAGTACTGTTAATAAATATTTTAAAACAGGAGTTACGAAGTACATTTCCAGTGACTGTTGATCCTACCTCGGAGAACGAGTTAATAAACTACTAATCCTCGTCGAGGTTCTGAATTAGGCAGCATCCTTAACAGTACACACACATATTATGCGCAAAAAGTATAAATGTATGTACAAGTATATTGTGTAACAAGTCTATAATTATTGAAATACATATGTCTATCTTCCAACACTCTCCAAGCCAGAATACCAAGGTGATCCACACCTGTCTATGTAAGAAAATGCGAAAGAGCGATGTTTTTCATGTTCAGCTCTTACAAATTAAACTAACTTGCACGTCTATCCAATACCAGCAAACAGAACACCGTTTCATTAACATCACAGATATACATTACGAGACGAGTCAAAACTACACACACAACTAACAAGTATTCGAAAAATAAATAAATTTGAACCTTTTTTTCATATCAGAGTATGTTTAAGTATTACATATAACTGCAATTGGTTGTTGGTCTGAGTAGGTGACCACCTTAAGTAGTGAAAATCGTATTTTATATACGATATCATAATTTTTTTTAACTTAAGAGTAACTTATACAAATGTGTGTGTGATCTTTTTTTAATATACCCAAATTAAATACTTGACACGTTGTTTCGTAAGATATTCACTGCAATGCATTTCGAGTATTGGTGTTCACATGGTTTGTGTTTGGTGTGTGTGTGTGTATGTGATGGATGTCTGGACAAACCATTCGCCTCCCACCAAGGCGATCCGGGTTCGATTCCTGGCGCGGTTGGTATCCGGATTTTTGCATTTGGGATAGTCTACGTGTTGGACGATGTCATCGGATTTGTGGGTTTTCTCGGGGATCTCCCGTTTTACCCACCCTTTATTCCGGTGCTACTCCCGAGTTACGGTCTACTCTGCTAGTGTCGTAACTTAGTAAGTTATGTGCGATAGATTAACTTGATTAAACGATATTTAATGCTCGGTGCTTTCACGTGAATCCCAGATTCATAAAAGAGCTGTAGATGTACACTAAAGGCGAGATTTGCCCAACTGGAATCCTCGCTGTGTATTACATTAGTAGTATGATTCGGGTTACTATTGTTTTTGTGTTCTACATTAAGTGATATAGTGATTTGATGTGTATGATGTACATAATCTCGCGGTGATGTGTCATGGTAGAGGTTTTCATACAGTATGTACATAGCTAGATATATTTTTTAAACGAACGTATACTTTAAATTCGCATGGTGATTATTTGTGGGTACACTATATTTTACCTTTTTTCGTTACTTGTAACAATATATATTTCCAGGGTGCTATTTTCGCCTGCTAGAATAGTGGGGTTTTCTGTACAACAAGCTGTGGGTCGTCATCATGCGCTAGGATGCAGGTGTATGGAACATGATGTATGATTTATCAAACAAATTGCGGTGATGATGATTGTTGATGATGTAGAGTGTGTAAGAGAATCATGTACTCACCTCGGGAGATGGCAGCCAAATGAGTATCAATGTCTGTTGAGCATCGACATACAGTGTTGGAGAAATCTAGGGGGGGGGGGGAGAGGGATAGAGACATTAAGGGGTAAGAATGGAGGACAGGTAGGGTTTTTATACTAGCAAAGCCTGTCTCCCCTCTTCATTCGAGTAATGATTGTGCTGTTGGAGCTGTTGTTAGAGGTAAGTGTTTGAGGGGGTAAGGCTGTTATACACATATGGTTTTATATGTGTTGCACACTCTCTCTCTAGAGCCATCTTGTAGACATCTTCAAGATGTCTCAAAGATCTGCTATACGTCTTGAAGACGTCTTGCAGTCTTCTTAAGGAGATGGGGTAGATGTCTCAAGGAGTTGAGACAAGTATGTGATAAATCTTATTTTTTTCTTGAAGATGTCTTCAAGATGCTATGCATCTTGTAGACAGCTCCAGTCCTCCATCCCTCCCCTAAGTGATGGAGGGGGAAAGCCTGTTATACACATATGGGCGTCATATGTTTTGCACACTCTCTCTAGCGCCATCTTGTAGACATCTTAAAGATGTCTTGAAGATGTCTCAAGGATCTGCTATACATCTTGAAGACGTCTTCAAGATGCTAGGCATCTTGAGAATGTCTTAGGACTATGGGAGTTGTAGACAACTCAAGGAGATGTGATAAGCCATTATTTTTCTTGAAGATGTCTTCAAGATGTTATGCATCTTGAGACATGTCTTACAAACGTTAGGAGTTGTAGACGCCTCAAGGAGATGCTATGCATCTTGAGGATGTCTTAGGGCTGTGGGACAAGAATGTGATAAGCCTTATTTTTTCTTGAAGATTTCTTCAAGATGTCTTCAAGATGTTATGCATCTTGTAGACAGCTCCTTGCTCATAACATACAATACCCACACGGCGCTTAGACACTATTTCCTCCAAAAGGGTAACGTCTTGAAGATTTCTTCAAGATTTCTTGAAAATGTCTTCAAGATGCTATACATCTTCTAGACTCCTCCACCCCTCTCCTACACACAATCAATACCCACATGGCGCTTAGACACAACTTGTACCAAAAGGGTTGCCAACCCCTCTGTACACTGCCTCCTCTGCACCCCTCGCCTACATACACACAATCAATACACACATACAGGGCGGGGCTTAAGCTCTCAGCCAATCACAGACCTCATGTCAGTTAGGTACTATCCGTACCAAAAGACCCCTACAACCAATCACAGCCCAGGACACGCCCCCCTAGACAACGTCTTGGCCAACCAGAGGCCTTGCTCCACCAAGGGGAGGGGGTTGCAAGGATATTCAAATGCAGGTTATGCCGGTTTTGCTCCCAGTTACGCTAGGATCCGACCGCGGGCACTACTTATATCAACTCCAAAAATAACAAGTCCACTATGCTATCCAACAATATGCTGTGCAATCAATCAAATCTTCTTTAGTTTTAGTGTCCTCATTAAGTAGCAAACATACATCGGTTTTAGGCAGAAATTTTTAATCTTGTAATAATAGGCTAGATTCAGAATTTTTCCTCTACTTTAATAATATCTTGATTTATGTTCCGTTTCGTATCTAACTTTGATACAAATCCAATAATTTGAATTCATTATCATGTTTCTTTAGCCATTAACACCGCTCACACCTAATCCAATTCACTGAGATGTAAATGTTTAACAAATTTAAATATAGTGTTTAATAGTTTAATTTCTATCGACAAGGCCATTTAGTTCGTAGGGAAAAAATTCATTGTTAGAATATTGTTTGTTTTCTGTTATCTTCTAGTTTTTACCGTTACTATGTTATGCCCCAATGGACTCAAAATAGGTATGCATAATATTTTTACATTTCATGTATATATTTACACAAAAAGGAATTATTTAAACTTGTAGATATGTTTGAATTCGCTTTCGAATGCTGAAGAGATTTTAACATTGCGTATGCTTCTATAGCAGATATTTTTCAAGGTGCTAAAATAATAATAATTCATATGGAATATGTTCCCATAGCGAAATAGAGAGACGAGATATGACGATATTAAGTTACGTGTGGTACCATTAGCTAATTTCATATTAAACTGATCCAAGCGACGTCATACTTGTTGCCAGGTATAAAGGTTACATTCAACTACACAGCAAAAAAAATATTAAAAACTAATTATGTGTATATTTTGATAAATTTTGACATATTTGAATGGTTCAGTGTAATTATTGAGGCATAACAAATAGTTAGCATAAATTTATATTTCAGTGGGAACTATTTTTGTTAAAAACTGTAACTGATATAGAACTAATGGTATGCATAACTTGATAATTTCTGATAAGTTAGGGACGAAAAGGTTCAATATGTCAATTGTCAATGATAAGTTGAATGAAAGAAGCGCCTTTCCAAACCAGCCGTGAAAATTTTTGTTATAAAAAGGTTAATTTAATTTCTAACAAAACTATTTATATTGTAGAAAAACGATAACTATCGTTGAACTAACAGTGTATATAATTTAAAATTTTTGTAAACATTTGAGGGGACGGGGCAGTGTGATGTTGGGCATCCCAAATTTTAATTGGTTAATTAAAGACACGATATACGATATGGAACAAACTTTTTTACTGCGGAACAAATAAGGACTAATGAAGAACAAATGTTGTGAATATTTCTAAAACCTTCTAAAAATTACGGAGGGTTGTATGACGTTCCCCCTGTTCATTTAAATTGCTCATTAGTGGCAGTAAAAATTCGGTACTAAAAGTAATTATTCCCGAACAATTACGAAGAACAAATGCTGTAAAATATTTTGAAATTTTTCGAAGCATTTAAAAGGATTGCAGTGTGAAGTTGCTTCCCTCTCCAAATTAATTACCTTATTTGCGGCAGTAAAATTTAAAATCAACAGATTTTATTGCGGAACTGACGTGATAACTAACGAAAAACTAACACTATAAATATTTAAGCATTTTTCTGAGATTTTTTTGTGGGGGAAGGGGGGTTGCATACTAAGTTTTCGCCCTCAAATTTAATTACCTATTTAGTGGCAGTAAAATTTCGGATTTAACGATTTTACTGTGGAACAAACGATAACTATTGAAGAACTACCGTTATTAATCTTTTCGAATATTATCTGACCATTTGGGAATGTGACAATGTGAAGTTGGCCCATCCGATTAAAAATTTAATTAGATAATTAGTGGTAGTAAAATTTCAGAACAGACGATAGCTAACACATAACTAACGCTGTGAATATAATGACATTTTTCTGATTATTTTGGGGTGGTTACTGTGAAGTTATCCCCCCCCCAACCAAATAAATTTAATTAGTTATTTAATGTCCGTAAAAATATTTCTGAGCATAAGGGAGGGGGGTAGAGTAGTTTAAATCCACCCCTCTTCCCAATTATAGTAGCAACTTATTGGAACTGAAAAAAACGGAACTAGCTATTTTTATAGCATTACATCGATAGATAATGATGAACTGACATTGTAAAATTTTGAAATATTTCTAAGCTTTTGGTAGGCAGTTTACAGTTGCCCACCAAATTTAATTAAATAATTAGTAAAAGTTAAAAATTACAACAATGAAATTTTATTTTGGAACAAACAATAACGAACAGTGTAAATATTTTTAAATTTTTGTGAGCGTTTGGGGGGGGGGGTGTAAAAGTATGACTTTGCTCCCTCCCCAATTAGATCAGCTAATTAACAACAACGAACATTTTAAAAATTTTTATTGCAGAACAAACGATAATTAACTGACAACTAACGCTGTGCATTATTTTATTTTTTAAAAATATTTAGGAGTTTTTTTGTGATGTTGGCTCCCCAAATTTAATTAGCTAATTAGTGGCAGTAAAGATTATTAACTAATAATTTTTATTGTGGAACAAATAATTTAAAACGGGGTGAATATTTTGTAATTTTGCTAAGTCTTTGGGGGGACCGCGGTGGCCGAATACCAAGGCGATCGGAGTTCGATTCCCGGCGGGGTCGGTACCCGTACTTTCGCATGTGGGAATCGTGCCGGGCGATGCCGAAGTCGGTGGGTATTCTCGAGGATCTCCTGTTTCCCCCATCCTTTCATTCTGGCGCTGCTCCATACTCACAACATGTCACCCCTCCCCAACGCTAAAGACCTCGATGTTTTACGCTGACCAAAATCTCTCACTCACTCACTCACTCACTCACTCACTCACTCACTCACTCACTTTCTATGTCTTTAGGAGGAAGTGGCACATTGTAAATTTTCCCCGACAATTATATTAGCTCAACAGTGGCAATTCAAATTTAGAACAAACTATTTTTATTGCAGAGAAAACGATTACCAGGAAATATCTAACGCTGTGAACATTTTTAAAAGTATTTAGTGGGGATTGGTGCGAATTATCCCTCCCTCAAATTTAGTCAGTTAATTATTGGCAGTGAAAATTCGGAACTAATTATAAAAACGATAACAAACGAAGAACTGATGCTGTGATAATTTTGGATATTTTCTGAGCGTTTGGATGGAACTAACGACTTTTACTGTGAAACGAACCATAACTAATGAAGAACTAACGCTGTTAAATATTAACATTTTTTTCTGAGCATTTGAAAAGAGGAGGGAATCATCAAAGACGTCCGACCTACCACGTCGGGAATCGAGTTAAAATCGTTTTGGTGAGAGGCGAGAGGTTGACCCTCTCAGCCACCACGGACCTTTAGACTGAATTACATACATTCTATACGCGCTGCTTGAAGGACTCTTGAAGTCACTGTTAATATTGGATCTGATATAACAAAAAAAAAAATGAAAATGTGTTACCAAACTATCCACACTGTTGCATGCGCTAGCGTACTTAAATAAATCCCAAAAATTCTACTCATGTGTTGAAAAAGTAAACATACGCGTGGATCATTGGTACAGAAACACGATAATACGTAAACTAGATTCCAAGACCATAAGTGCATGACACATGAGTGAACATCATAACTTCGAGACTTTTCAATTCGACCTGTAATTTGACATATCTTGAACATATGATTACCTTACCAAGTATTAATTTGTTCTTGACTTTTTCCATGTGATAAGCTTAAAAATTTACGATTTAAAAATATTGAAAAAAGATCCGTTGCGAGTTTAATCACCGGTTGGTTTGAGAGTGTTAAAAATAAAACATTAAGATGATATCATGCGTGGTGGTTTTTCTCGGGGGACGTCAGGTTCCCCGGACCCTTCTTGTAGCGTTGATCCACACTCACCTCAGGTCATCCTTTACCAGAGTTAAATACGTATATTTTAAGCGCTGAACAAAATCTCTTCATTTACTTACATTACTACAAAATCAAAAATATTAAAACTAGGCGTATGTTCGTTTCGAATCGGATTTGACATAGTACTTAGTATGACCTTGATAAAGAGATGTGGAAGTTACATCATATATGAAATGATTAACTACATATTTTAATTTGTTAAATATTTGTATTTAGTGATGTAAACATGCTTCTTGAATTTATGTAAAACGCGTTAGTCTTGTTAATAAAGCATTGAATACTGAGTTTGTATTAATAATTTCCTATAGTACAATTTTAAACATACCCTTAAATCAATTAATATCTAGCCATGTACGAATTCGTTTCGTAATTCACAAACTTGAATGCATTAATCTTAAGAAAAGTACAAACCTTGATTATAAAACTCTCATTCCTAGTAAATGCAATACGACTTTGTGCGTAGGCTAATGTACCCTATACAACTGGTTTTTCTGACATCGTAACCGAATTTCTATTGAAAAATTGAATTGAATCTCATTGCAGACTTTGAAAAAGATTTTTTAATACTTTCATTAACTGCTGATCAAAAATAAATAATTAAACAAAATATTATGGTGGCTCACTGTCAGATCAAATGACATTCGATGACACGTGAATCTGTCGAGACAAGAGTGCAGTACAGACTTTCGAATATGAACGGATTGAGGGTGCACGAACTAGTTTGCTTCTAGCGTGGACCGTGTTCTATGCCGACCACGGTAATAAACACTGGTGTGAGAAAACCCGCGACACGTAGCCGTCGTCTTGAAAATACTTCTCCTGTGACGCGGGACATAGAGTCGAAACTGCGTTTTGTGATCAATAATAAGCCTAAAGTGTTTATCGGGGCACTCAAGAACTTCTGTGCTCACATGAATACATCAACAACAACCGTAGTAACCTTAACCATAGCACAGTCATAGAATTGTATATTACGTTACATTAAAACTACGAAAGTTTCTGAGTCGACAGAAAGCAGATTATTGTAAATTAAAGAAAAGTTACGAAGTCGAATAGCAGTTATTAGGAGTACCTCATATATTCACGTCATACATAAAAAAACTACTCAAAGAAGTCTAAATATATGTATATTCCGTCTTGTACAGTAAAACCCAAGGCCTACGACAGATGAAATGTTATAAGAGCCGGTGATAACGGATCCTGTTGGCGGCCGCTAAACTATCACTGGCCGACAAGATGGATTATTAAGGTACCAGCACTCTACACCCTGTAGTCAAGGCCACTAAAAGCCTAATGTGTATACATCGCACACACAGACCCGGAGACTAACTTAACTGAAACAACATTTTTGTTCAGAATATTGATTCAAAATAATGAGGTTGCCTATAAACTCACAGTATTTATTTATAAAAAATATTGAATATGCCTACTGTAAATTGTCTTCACTCAAAGCTTTTAATCCTATGTTTGAGTGAGTTAAATAACTTAAAATAGATAATTTTAAAACAAGTATATAATTCTAGGGTTGCGGTACGATAAACTATTGCATTTAAAAATATGTTACATAAGTTTACGATACTTAGCTACATGTTCACGTATTGTTCAACTGCATGAATTTCATTTAAAAAACGATTTGAATTCAATGACGCGGCTTCACATTACCGTTGAAATGTGCTCTAATTCATTCATTAGCAAAATTGTAGCCAGTAGTTGTGTTTTATGACGTGCTCTTATAATAATTTACGGATATAGTTATATAATTAATTGTACGAGGACATAGATTATTTGTTGCTCTCCAGTAGGCTGTGTGTGTGACAATAATCCTTCAACTTAAAGAGACTCTGTAATGATAACAGTAAAATAGCGTTTTTATTATTTTTAAACAATTTATCCGAACGACATACTTAAGGCAACCTATTTATGTTTCACATAGTAAGCATTTTTCTCATGTCTACGAACTAAACGGGCTGTTACAAATTTTGGTACATAAAAATTCATATTTCACTAATTAGCTGTGGAAGGAAGAAGGTTGAGTAACATTGGCAGCTCTGTAATTATATTAATAGAGTAATACTTTGATATCCATTTTATATCTTCCAAGTGAAACATGTAAAAGAACCAATTTTAATTACGTGTTTGCATGTTTTGCAGGGCCACATATTACATAGCCAGTTAGATCTTCCGGGATATGAAATTGCGTCACATACATCCCAAAAGAAATAAATACGTCGCAGAGAATTGATACGAAAATGTTTCGTTCACTGATTAGCAATGCGTGAGAACATATTGAAAAAAAAAGAAGCGTCTGCAGATAGAACTCATATCGCAATAGGGGTTGCTTAATTTTGAACACCCTATAACAGAGGCGGAACAAAAAGAAACATGTCAGAAGGGTTCTGAGGGGTGGAGACTGCAGTAGACGGTGGGAGGTGCGTGGACATTAAAAAGTTGGTAGGGGACTCGGCCAGAATAGGGGAAAGGCCGCGGGAAATGCTCCATCGCGGGCAACTGGGACACTCCCGCTGAAAATATAAGTCTCGGGCGGTTTAGACAGGCCGTATATGCGAAACAGTTACATTTAATTACGGCTGACATATAACTATCGGGCTCAAGTAATATTAATGTTTGCCTTAGATTAAGGACTGACTTTTTCATACTTAGAATAAACATTTTCAACAGCCTGCGCGCCACTTCCTTATACCTTCATGGCTTTAAGCTTA